>JAGSMR010000007.1:8820000-8975000 GCA_029286605.1 Sericinus montela | reverse complement strand
TACGATATATTACATCGTTGGCATGGACATAAAGACGGCGACGGGCTCACCACCTGTCACGTTGTCCCGAAAATATCTTCGGTGGATGGTGGGTCGAAGGGACTTAATTGTCTAGACTAGACCTCTGTCTACCCCTGTATTGGGAATCGCGTGAAGATATTAATTCATTTATTTGCAAGAATTACATCTACTGGAAGGAAAAAGAGATACTCACATTCATCCCGGCCATCCGAATGTTGGCAGCCTCCCTGCGAGCGTTCTCCACTGGCTTCGAAGCATTTGCTAGAGACTGAAAAGAGATTCCGTGAGTATTTTTGTTTTGACGCAAAAGTATTAATTTCCCATAGAATATGCAGATGTTACTCTTTCTCTTATTAGTGCCAGTATCTCTTAACTATTATAAGTCACGATAGGATAGCAGAGTGGTTGGGTGATCGGAATTCGAGCCAAGAGATCCGAGTTCAATCCCCAGGTGGCAGGCTCGTACCAAGGAATCATTTCTAAAGTTATGTATGATTTCTAATGTTGGCTTGGACATAACAACGACGACAAACTCACCACCTGCCGCGTTGTCCCAAAAAATTTCTTCTGTGGCAAGTGGGTCGAAATAAGTCAATTGTCTGGACCTCGTGTCTACCCCAGTATTGGGAAAAATGTGAAAAAAAGAACGAGATAAAATTTCAATACCTTAAGTATACTAAAAAGATTTGTTATTACTTCTCAGTTCGATAAATACGTTATAGTAAATGGTACATATGAACCTAGTATTAAATTAAAAAAGTTCAACGAAAAAATACATTTTTCGACTTCAAGAGCACATAAATTGCAACCACTAAACTAAATTTGACAGAAAAAAAAATTAAATATTTTAATATTAAATTATTAAAATAAAAGAATACATTTATTACATAAACAAATAGTAACATAATTTTAAAATAATTAAAAAAATTAAAACATGATAACGGGGGCATAAAGAGTATGAGTGGAATAATCTTTCACACAAATATTTCAAATATCGATTGATTCATTTTACCCCGGAAACCGGAATCACAAACACAACAAAACACCGCATCAACGCCACACCAAAAACCATATGAAACCGTCTCACCATTGGAGCGAACTGCGTCTTCTCTAGCAGTCGAAAGTTAGGCGCCTGCTGCCTTTTCTTGGCCTTGTCCCGGGCTCGGAAGTTCAGCTCGTTGGTGTGGCGGCGCTTGAAGATCTCGTCCTCCACGCGTCCCAGCTCGTCCATTATGACCTGGACACGCTCTAGGTTCACGTCGCCAGAATCTGTGACCCAGCCCTGAAGATATAAGGACAAATAATAAATATATATGTATCCTCAATACAGGTTACACTGTAACCTAACTAGGAAATCAGTACTGTACCCATATAAAACTATAACGATCTTCGGAGTATATAAAAAAATTAATAAATATAATGTGGTCTAATCCCAAATATAATAAAACAATTTATTATCAAATTAAGAATTATACATTCTTTTATTGATAGTCATTCAATGAGGTTCCTCTAAAGGAGAAGAAACAGTCGAAAGAAACTCCGTAGATAACCTATTTTTTGAACGGGGCGGTTACTCTTGTACTCTATACATCACTATATCATTATATAACCACAATCGGAATTCGGAATATCAAAAGGCCCGAGTTCGATCCCCAGGCGTTTTCAAAATACTTATGCACGATTTATATCATTGCTTTGACAATAAGACGACGATGCGATCACGACCTGTCACATTGTTCCAATAATGTGAAGGTGGGTCGAAAGTACTTAACTTTCTAGACCACTGCCTTCCCCTTTCTTGGAAATGGCACGAAGGTATATTTTATATATATATCTTTCTTATCTTATCGGAGTGGACACTTTGATAAGTAGTTCAGACCTGTTCAAGACTCACCTTAGTTTTATAGACACATTTCTTGTACAAGTTGACCAGGCGGTCTATGGCGCCCTCCCTGATCTCCAAGCTGGGTAGATGAGGCAGGAAGTCGTTGCCCACGAAGAAGCACATGAACACCCAGTCGTCCAGAGCGCGCTCGAAGTCGTATGGGAAGGGCAAGTTAGGCATTTGGAGCTCCTGCAAAAGACATTTATACAATGATTTTCATAAGATCATCATATATATTACTATACTATATCATTACTTACTTCACAGTCTGTAAAAGTCTACTGCAGGACATAGTCCTCTGTCTTAAGGAGGATTTACTGTAATCGCCACAATTTACAAGCAGATTGGCGATGGCAGTACCAAAAGCTTCACACCATTGACATTGGTGTCTGTTCACCATAGCCAAATTTCGGTCTAATATTTATCGAGATGGTTATCCGGCCATGTGATTAACAAAAGTATAACTAAAAAAATTATTACTGAAATGGGTAATAGCTTGGTCTGATAGAGATGACTCTTAAACAGAAAAGTAGTCAACTTAATATAATTACGTTAATCGGTAAAGTTTTGATATAGAAGAGGGACAAGTATGTAAAATTATTTTATTTAAGATGACAAATAATTCTCTTTCTCTATGGCCTCTGCTTCTGTGCTCTGGGCACAAGATTAGATTAGATTAGACTCAGGCATTACTTTGCGGATGTTCATTATAATAAAGTTGTTATTAAATAATTAGATTGCACCACTCCGTTTGCAAAAAATAAATGGCATATATTAGCTGGTGCAAAGAGAAGTGTACTACCCTCCCTCCCAAAGACGCATGCACTAATTTTAAAAATAAATAAATATCTTCACGCACTTCCCAATATAGGGGTAGACAGAGGTCTGGTCTAGACAATGAAGTCCCTTCGACCCTCCTTCCACCGAAGATATTTTCGGGACAACGTGACAGGTGGTGAACCTGTCGCCGTCTTTATATCTAAGCCAACGATATAATTCGTACATAAGTTTTTGAAAAACCCATTGGTACGAGCCACTTGGGGATTGAACTCGTGTTTATTGACTCGAAATTCCGACTACCCAACCACTCGGCTATCGTGACTTATTATTATAATTTTACTAGCATTTATATTTATCACACAATTGTTTACTATTGTTGTAATAGTTTGAACCAGGTACCCTTAGCTTCAAAGGTACTACTAACTCACCTAGTGGGTAGTCCAAATATTTTCTATGCCACTAAATAACACATTTGCAATCTACCCTTCTTATAAAATCATACAATTAGTTAATTTTTAATAGGATTAACATAAAAAATAAACATATATCACATCAATATCTTACCTTCTCCAGGTACTCTCTGAGCACATTCAACCTGACGAAGATGAAATTGTCCTGTGTACCAAACGCTGGGTCTGACCGCACCAGGGACACATCTGGAGTGGTGCCAGTACATTCCTTCATTTCATGACCTAAAAAAAATACAAAATTTCATTGCTCTGTGGCGGTATCAGCTTAAGTATATGCCACATCTTATCTTCAGTGGAAGGTGGGTCAAAGAGACTTAATTGTCTAGACTAGACCTCTGTCTACCCCTGTAATGGTAATTGCGTGGAGATATTTATATTATATTTATTCTTTTAGGATAGAAAAACTGTAGACTTTTTTGTATGCTGCAATACAATGCCTCCTACATAGATTGAAATAAATTCTCAAATCCAGAAAAAAAATTAAAATTTTGAAACCTGTTCCATACAGTAAACAAACCTATCTTAGTTTGCTTATGCTGTATGGTACCTTATATTTAATTTCAGGCCACCTATGGTTTAATTGTTTTAATTAAACCATAATTTTTTTATTTTATCAATATCTGTGAACTTACCCAGCTGACCACAAACGTCACATGGGCGTGCCTTATTCGGTTTGAACTCCTCTCGTATTATGGTGAAGTTGGGCTCGTGGGTAGCCAGACCCAGCATGATTAGATCAGCATCCGCTCCACACAACACATGGTGGGTGTTAGGGTCATGATCTGGTTGAGCTGCAAGGAGAAAATTTAATCTGCTTTGTGAAATTGTGTTAGAATTTTTCCTTCTTTTAAGGTAAGGACTTCTAAGGTAAGGTAAGGACTTGGAAATAGCAATAGATAAAGACGGATGGCAAAATAACTGTATAACTGTAGGTCTAAACTAACGCCAAGTCGGGTGTTTGTAACCTGGGAAAGACATCTCCTCCACCAGTGTGCACTATCTGTAATCATATATAAGTGTGTAATGGGGCAAACTTTGATGGCCGATGTAGGATGACGAAGTGTTTCCTGAATCCATCACTAGCAACCTTTTAATGTGGAGACATATATGTTCGCATTACCATTTCGAAAAACATGAAACCAAAATTTAGTAGACAAATGCAGGGTATGAGTATCCAAGGTGAGAAGTGTCTGGTACAGGTATAGCTAATCTGCATGCCATCATGAGAATCGTTTTAACATTTATAAATAAATGAAGGGGCACAACAATCACAGAGGCTTATGTGAAAGTTAACCAACTCACCCCTCTGCCGACGAATGTAGTCCATAATTTTGTGCTCGCCCTCCCCAGGAACATTGGCATCAGAAAGGATCACCTTAATACCTTTCCAGCCTGGATCACTGTTCAGTCTATTGAATAATTTAAAACACATTAGGCATCGAAACAAGTCCAAATACATAACCAAGAAACCTAATAAAAAAATTATTAATATTGTGTATTCATATAATAGCCTTTCACTAATTGTTTATTCTACTTAAATGAGTCATGATAGCTGAGTGGATGGGTGATTGGGGTTCGAGTCAAAAAACCTAAGTTCAATCCCTAGATGATAGGCTCATACCAATAGTTTTTTTCAGTCTCATATATGATGTATATCTTTGGCTAGGACATAAAAACGGTGACAGCCACCTGTCACATTGTCCCAAAAATGTTTTTGGTAGAAGGAGTGTTGAAAAGACTTAATTTTCTAGACCTCTACCTACCCCAGTATGGGGAATGGTGTGTGAGATGTAAACTTTGTTCAAGTATCTTCTTAAAAGATTCTATAATCCTTACTTGCAAATAATCTGACTTATATTAAATTAAACTGCAAAGATGTTCCTACAACAATTTATGTACTAGAAAGTATTACTTCTGCAGAAGACCATAATTATTCTTTCAAGGTAAAGGATCAGTACACAGAAGTAGCAATGGGCCAGCCACATAGCTCCTAGAGCTGACAACCGCTGGAGAAAAAAGTTTCCAGAGTCGCAGCATCATATAGGGAAACACATTGTTAAATGACCCCCACATGATTGAGCAATGACCTTTGAAATTGCCATTTTTTAAATGGAGTATTATGTTGTGATTTGAGGCATACCACAAATTGCAGGCATATAATGATTTCTTGTATTTACGTGAATACTATGCAGGCATATGTTCAGTAATGTACTTGATAGGCTGTAATAACGATGATGACAATGACCATTTTAAGTCAACATGAAAGAGATTAAGGATTTATTTATATTATATCTTAGGTACGTAACATATCTAAGATATACACATGTAAAATTGTCTATGTCCAACTACTACTACTATGTCCTGCTCAACATTAGGATAAACATGTCTTAAAGTTAGTCCAGAAGATAGAGTAATATATAAAAATTTTACATTTCACTAACCTGTCATGAATATAATAATGTAAACATTTGCTTAATCTGTCCATGAATGGAGTGCCAGGAGTAATGCAGTTAGAATCAAAATGGGCTTCCTTAGGCCTTTCTGGCGGTAAATAAGCTCCTTTACTTTGAAGTTCAGAGCGGATTCGGGCAATTTCTTCTATCTTCTCCTGAGACTCTTTTGAGGCTCTGAAACGTCTAGACCTTTGCTGGTTCATCTTGGCCCTAGGTGCCTAGAAATAAAGAAACAATCAACGGAACAATTAACTATCATAATAAGTTACACAATTTAAAACACTTAAAATCTTACATGTACATAAAATATTCTACAAATTAGAAAAAGAGAAAGAAATAAACAAAAAGAACTAAATAAGTAACTAAATAAAAAGTACACATTTAGGATAAAATATAATCTAGTAAAGAAGGACAACTCTCTTCATTGTGAGTTACATAGCAATAGAGAGAATAACAAGGAGACATTTCTTTTATGACAATATTAGAATATCGTTGTTCGTAATTTAAAGATCAATAAATACATATTGAAAAACATAAAAAAAAAAACAACACTTACCACACCATCAATAGCCATGTATAACAGCTTCCTGGGTCTTACGATGCGAAATAAACGATCAATACACTCGAAGATAGCTACCATCATCTCGTCTTCATCCTTGGGTGCAGGTCTGTCTTCAGGATGAGTACATGGATGAATGATGCCGTTCATGTCCAAATACAAGTTGTCAAATTCCACTCCGTTAGGATTGGGCAGTGACGAATCTATGTGCACTAACTCACCGTCTACATCGGTGGGCTTAAATAAGGTATTGTAAAGATAAAATTAATATCGTTTATCGCATAAAAAAACTATAACAGCTTTTAAGGTTAAGAACACTTACCTTTTGTTCAACACATTCCACGATTACGCTTGAATATTTCCGGCTGAGCCAGCGAAAGAAAGCTGGTACTCCCATTTTAAAGATTTATTATAATACTTTTAATTTATTTACTTCAAATTTGTATTGTTATATCATGTCACGTATTCAACAAAAACAAAATGTGAGGTAAACCATAATGTCACAATGTAGAGCACAGAATGCATTAGTCTCTAACTAAACATAGAGTAAAATTAAAATAGGGATGGTGATTTAAGATCGATAAATCAAAGAACTGATTTCTGCGGCCGAAAAGAAATTGATTTTTAATCAACACGATGTTCATAGTCGAATACCACGACTAATTGGTTGTAATTACACGCTAGAAAATTGCAACAAACACATTGGATTTTTAAAACTATACTATTGTTTATAGTTATACTCAATTATACACATATATATATATATATATATATATATATATATATATATATATATATATATATATATATATATATATATATATATATATATATATATATATATATATATATATATATATATATATATATATATATATATATATATATATATATATATATATATATATATATATATATATATATATATATATATATATATATATATATATATATATACATATATATATATATACTCAATTTTTTGGACTTCATTTTTAAAGAAGGAATGATCAACGGTCTTAGTTTATTTGGAAGTTATTAATGATTGTATTGTGAGTGTGATATCTGCAATCTACTTTGAAATATGTTGTGATAATTTTTCATGATCAAATGCAATCCATTTTTTTATTAATTAAAGTGATACTTACTAATTAAGAATATGTATTTTAAGGTACATATATATAAACCTTTTACTATAAACTTTTACTATACCGCTTTTTACCCTCTTCTTCTCTTCTAGGCAGGGACTGTATCTATCCATAACAAAGAAACGAGTACAGTTTAATTTGTATTATATTTTGCAATCTGTAGGAACGCATCTAGACCTTTAGGCCAAGTCTTGAGTATTTTTATTCCGTTTATTATAATTTCCCCCACTGTATTTTTGATGAGTTGATATAGATGCACGAAATAGGATCTATTTTTTAACACATCATTCAGGCGGTGGGAGGGACGTAAAGTAGAAGGTTTCACTCCAGGGTTTCCTCCTTCGGGTTTCCCCCCACATTTAGGGAGTAAATAAGAGAAGTGGGTTTTTTTAGGGGTCGTCTGGGCCGTTGGTCCGCAAGGAGAAACTCATTACATTTTGTACGTTAGTTGATCAAGATAAATAATATTCAATTCAATATTTAAGACACTTCAACACAGAATTATCAGTGTTTATTTAATATCAATATGATTTCATTAGCCAGGATCAGCTAAAAATTAACTTATATTGAATAAGATACAAGTTGTAGTGTTTGAATATGAAAGATATCAAGTAATATTAATTACTTACGTTACAAATTTATTATCCACTGATTTTCAATCATTTATTATTTTTAATATAATGTTTTCGGGGGATTTTCTTGTCATTGTCATGATTTTAGGGGTTTTTGATTAATGCTTGCGGAAGAAAAACTTTTGAGAATTGGAACATTGTTTCAAATGTCAATGTCAATATCAATATTATCAGCAAACTGTATGCTGGGTTGTTTGTGTTGAACTGATCTGAAATTTTTCTTCCTATTATGAGAAGTTATTGTCTCTTGCATTACTATAGGCAATTATTCAAACATGTCCAATTACGGAAATATTCTGTTTCGGAAAATCAGAGCGAAACCGCAATCGACAAGATTCGTAATATTGGAATATTGGCTCACATAGATGCAGGTTAGATAATAAAAAGAATTATAATTTTACATAACAACTAGAAAAAGTAATTTAATAATTAAAAATGAAAAATTTAAATGAATGAAAAAATTTGTATACAATATCTTAAACTCCTTACTATTATTAGTACTACAACTGTAACCACTATATTATTTTTAGGAAAAACTACCACTACTGAACGTATGCTGTTTTACTCTGGAACCATCAGATCAATGGGAGAAGTGCATCATGGTAACACCGTCACAGACTACATGGAACAGGAGAGGCAAAGAGGAATAACAATTACTTGTAAGATATAATTAATAATTTGTATCATAATAAAAGTGGTAGAGCCATGCATCACCTTTTGTTGTTGCATGAATGCACTGGCACGACCAGGGAAGTACCACAACCTCACAGAATACCGATGTGATGTAGAAGTCTAACAAAATTTTGCGTTTCGCCTGATGAGTGCAGGTAACCAGTGGCCCACAGACCCCCCTCCCCCAATTCTGAGGGGGGGGGGACCTCTAAGGCCTGGCAACGCATCTGCTGTGCCTCTAGTATTGTGGGTGTTCATGGGTGGCAGTAATCGCTTACCATCACGTGAGCCACCTGCTCGTTTGCCTCCCTTTTCTATAAAGAAAAAAAGTCTTTCCTGTTGTTTAAAACCTACATACACAGAAATATCTTCATGCCAATACAGGGACTTAAGTGTTTAGACAGATGTCTAAACACTTTAGTCCTTTTGACCCACCTTTTCATTGAAGATATTTTTTGAGATAATGTGACAGGTGGTGAGCCCGTCGCCACCATAATTCAAAGTCAAACCCATTGGTAGCAGCCTACCATTTGGGGATCGAACTTGTGTTTCTTGAGTTTATCAATCACTCAACTTTATTGATCACCAAACCACTGGGCTCTCGTGAATTCTTTTTATCATAGATTTCTGTTACTATGTACATACATTTATACTGTATTTATATTTTAAACAGCTGCTGCTGTGTCGTTTCCTTGGCATGGCACACAGATCAACCTGATTGATACACCGGGACACATTGACTTCACAATGGAAGTGGAACAGAGCCTTGCTGTTCTTGATGGCGCTGTCATAGTTCTGGATGCATCAGCTGGTAGTTATACAAATTTACTCCTAAGTATTTAATTAGAGTAAATGTACAGTGTCATAAACACCATTGAGGATGGCTTAGGTTTCTCAAGCCAGGCGCCTGAATGCTGTGCCACTAGAAATCTGGGTGTTTTTAATAATATACAGTAGTGCTGCAACTTTTACTGTGTGCTGTATTCTAAAAAAGGAGGGTACCTTTGGAATTTCTTTAGCCTGTTTCTTCCATTAGTGGAACATCATGAAATGGTAGATTACAAAGTGGCATAGGCTAATAAATAAATGATCCTTCTTTGATAAATAAATGATTTGATTTGAGTAACATAATTATTCCGTTTGACTATAGCAGTAGCACAGCTTTGCATGAAACCGCAGTGAAAAATTAACATATATTGCTTTCGGATATCTTCCAGTTTTTTGCTATGGTTGGCAACACTACATTAGTTTGGTGTTAGGAGAGGAGACAGTTATAGATAGTCACTTAAACGCATGTTAACTGATAGCTTGTTTGCCCCTATTGAGAAATTCATAAGTAAATACATCCATAGATGGGGACAATAACCCATACATTGTTCTAATCTCAAAGTTAAGCTAAGGCAAGTTGCTTACAAAGTAATTAGCTAAATCTTGTTAAGGAATCCAAGACAATGAAGGTACCACAAACACCCAGATCCTAGAAAATATAAACAAAGAGGTTTTTTATATTTACCTATATGGTAGTTGAAGTCAGTACCTCAGAGCTGGCGTCACCATGAAAACCGGTGTATTTGTCACTCATCCACAGGATGAGTGACAAATACACTCAACAAATACTTGTTAACCATTGAGCATAACTGCTTGTTACATATCTAAGACCATTCTATATTTGTTCACAGGAGTAGAAGCCCAGACATTGACGGTATGGCGACAGGCAAACGGTTATAGAGTACCGCGCATTCTGTACCTGAACAAAATGGATCGGCCGGATGCTGAGGTCAATGCGTGCGTGACGTCAGTGCAGGAGAAGCTGCAGGCTACACCGCTCCTTCTTCATACTCCCGTCACGATCGATGGAAAGCTTATTGGTAAATAAATGCAATTATATATATTTGTATCGTCTGCTGTGCCTCTGGTATTGTGGGTGTTCATGGGTGGCAGTAATCACTTACCATCACGTGAGCCACCTGCTCGTTTTCCCTTTTTCTATAAAGAAAAAAAAGTCTTTCCTGTTGTTTAAAACCTACATACACAGAAATATCTTCATGCCAATACAGGGACTTAAGTGTTTAGACAGATGTCTAAACACTTAAGTCCTTTTGACCCACCTTTTCATTGAAGACATTTTTGAGATAATGTGACAGGTGGAGAGCCCGTCGCCACCATAATTCAAAGTCAAACCCTTTGATAGCAGCCTACCATTTGGGATCGAACTTGTGTTTCTTGAGTTTATCAATCACTCAACTTTATTGATCACCAAACCACTGGGCTCTTGTGAATTCTTTTTATCATAGATTTCTGTTACTATGTACATACATTTATACTGTATTTATATTTTAAACAGCTGCTGCTGTGTCATTTCCTTGGCATGGCACACAGATCAACCTGATTGATACACCGGGACACATTGACTTCACAATGGAAGTGGAACAGAGCCTTGCTGTTCTTGATGGCGCTGTCATAGTTCTGGATGCATCAGCTGGTAGTTATACAAATTTACTCCTAGGTATTTAATTAGAGTAAATGTACAGTGTCATACACACCATTGAGGATGGCTTAGGTTTCTCAAGCCAGGCGCCTGAATGCTGTGCCACTAGAAATCTGGGTGTTTTTAATAATATACAGTAGTGCTGCAACTTTTACTGTGTGCTGTATACTAAAAAAGGAAGGTACCTTTGGAATTTCTTAAGGCTGTTTCTTCCATTAGTGGAACATCATTATGAAATGGTAGATTACAAAGTGGCATAGGCTAATAAATAAATGATCCTTCTTTGATAAATAAATGATCCTTCTTTGATAAATAAATGATCCTTCTTTGATAAATAAATGATCCTTCTTTGATAAATAAATGATCCTTCTTTGATAAATAAATGATCCTTCTTTGATAAATAAATGATCCTTCTTTGATAAATAAATGATCCTTCTTTGATAAATAAATGATCCTTCTTTGATAAATAAATGATCCTTCTTTGATAAATAAATGATTTGATTTGATTAACATAATTATTCCGTTTGACTATAGCAGTAGCACAGCCTTGCATGAAACCGCAGTGAAAAATGAACATATATTGCTTTCGGATATCTTCCAGTTTTTTGCTATGGTTGGCAACACTACATTAGTTTGGTGTTAGGAGAGGAGACAGTTATAGATAGTCACTTAAATGCATGTTAACTGATTGCTTGTTTGCCCCTATTGAGAAATTCATAAGTAAATACATCCATAGGGGACAATAACCCATACATTGTTCTAATCTCAAAGTTAAGCTAAGGCAAGTTGCTTGCAAAGTAATTAGCTAAATCTTGTTAAGGAATCCAAGACAATGAAGGTACCACAAACACCCAGATCCTAGAAAATATAAACAATATGTTTATATTTTTATACATGTAAATATATTGTACTATTGATAGGTAGATTGGACACAAAAATGGCGATAGGCTCACCACTGTAACATGACAGATGATTAACATGACTAGTGCAAACATTTATAACATAAATATTTTGACCTTAGCGGTATCCAAACAAGCAAGCTCCAGCTTTGAAGGCAGACTCTCTACTAAATTGTCCATCGGGTCACCTAGGTTATTAATTAAAATAAGAAGATATTCTCGGGACAACGTGACAGGTGGTGAGCCCGTCGCCGTCTTGTATGTCCAAGCCAACAATATAATTCGTACATAAGATTATGAAAAACCCATTGCTACGAGCCTGCCACCTGGGATCGAACTCTGGTCTCTCGACTCTAAATTCCAACCACCCAACCACTCGGCTTTCGTGACATATTAAACTTATGTACGAATTATATAGTTGGCTTGGAAATAACCGCACCGAGCTAACCACATATCACGTTGTCCCAAAAAATGTCTTCAGTAAAAGATGGGTCGAAAGGATTTAACTGTCTAGACTTCTCTCTCTACCCCTGTATTGAGAAATACAGGTCGATAATTATTTATTTAAAATTTTCCAGGTCTCATCGACTTGGTGACCCGTGAGGAGGTAATATGGACCAAGGGTCGCGGGCAGAACTTCACCCGTCGCCTGCTAACGGAGAAAGTAGACGGTCATGTATGGGAACAAGCTCTGACCAGACACAGGCATCTAATAGACACACTGTCTTCCTTGGATGACAGTATAGCCGAAAGCATAATACAGGAGGAGTCCTTAGACAACTTAGAGAGTACAGAAATAAATGGTGCCATACGCAGATGCACACTTAACATGTCAGCATTCCCCATCTTATGCGGAAGTTCATACAAAAACATTGGCGTTCAAACATTAATGGACTCTGTTGTCTCTTACTTACCGTCGCCTTTGGAATGTAACAGAATGTACAAATCTTTCGGTTCTGATCTGGCTGCTCGGGCTTTTAAAGTACAGCATGATGATCAACGAGGTGTATTGACTTTTTTGAGGTTGTACAGTGGTGAGATTGAAAAAGGACAGAAGATATATAATTTGGCGCGTGATAAGAGTGAGCAGGTCAGTATGTATGTTCTTTGTTCTTCTTGATTATTGAAATAATATTTCCTATTAATAGTTTACAGAAAAAAAACCTTGAAAGAATGAAGAAAGACTCGAGTTCGATCCCCAGGTGGCAGGCTTGTACCAATGAGTTTTTCAAAACTTATGTACGAAATATCGTTGGCTTGGACATAAAAACGGCGACGGACTCATCACCTGTCAGGTTATCCCGAAGGAAGGAAGTTCGAAGGTACTTTGAAGGGACTTAATTGTCTAGACTAGACCTCTGTCTACCCCTGTATTGGGAATTGCGTGAAGATATAAGGTCTTGAATAAGATGTAGTTACAGATGAAAGTGTTTTGCATGAACGAATTGTGTTTTGCAAATTGCAGTTCAATTCATAGGGTTTAATAAGTTTGCATGGAGGATTTTTTTTAAAGACAGCGACGGTCTCACCTCTTGTCACATTGTCCCAACAAATGTCTTCGGTGGACGGCGAAAGGACTTAGATGTCTAGACCTCTGTACTGTCTGTACGTGAATACCTTTCTTGTATACATTTTGGTATTATTTAAAAAAATATCTTCACGCCATTCCCAATACAGGGGTAGACAGAGGTCTAGTCTAGACAATTAAGTCCCTTCCACCAACCTTCCACCGAAGATATTTCGGGACAACGTGAGAGGTGGTGAGCCCGTTGCCGTCTTTATGTCCAAGCCAACGATATGAATCATACATAGGTTTTGAAAAAACCCATTGGTACGAGCCTGCCACCTGGGGATCGAACTCGGGTCTCTCGACTCGAAATTTCGACCACCCTTCCACTCGGCTATCGTGACTTGTACTATTTGATTCTTAGTTTTCCATAAATCAGACAGGATCCCTGTACTTGGCTCTGGCCGACGAGTACCAGCTCGCGAGCAGGGTCACCGCAGGGAACATTGCCGTGGTCAGCTCGCTCAAGGTGAGAGGATATCAGAATACTTTTTTTAACGCGCTTGCTTGTTAATTGCAATGGCTACCGACAGATGGCGGTGTTACCATATTAAAAATACCAGATTAAACCAAGCAGATCAGTGATTGGCTGTAGTGTCAATCACTGATCTGCAAGTGTTTGAGGTATCTTATGTAGCGATGGCGAATCCGCTAGAGTGGCGATTATGGTGAAATGTGCTCATGGGGAGGCCTATATTCTGAAGTGGATTTACATGCATGGATGCATGGATTACATTATTATCTAAGAAACGAGATAAGATGGTGAGCTATTTCATTTCAACACATATTTTCTATGTTGTTGTCAACATAGCTGCCACCTCTGGAAACAGATTTGAAATTAACATTTTTTTTCTGTGTCAAATGTTCTTATGAATTGAACAATACTTTATTTACAGAAAAAAATATGTTAATATTTACAATACTTATTAACTAAAAACTATTATAATAGTAGAGCCATACTCCTCGTGGCATGGTAAACGTTACATTAACAATACTAGTTTTATGATAATAATATTATCATGGAGTTACTTCTATATACCATCATATGGAGTTATTCATATGATGCACTTATTTAAATATTTTTTACAGGAACTTTTATGCCAAACACAAAGTTCGTACTCATTTCCACTGAGAAACACTCAAGCTCGTCAAACTGTTCTTTGCATAAAATTTTAATTTCCCCAGGCTACAATGTCGGGAGACCTCATAACCTCCACTCAGTCATCCGCGAAACGTGCCAGAGCACAGTTGTCCACTTGGCTGCAAGAACCTGGCCAGTTGGAACAGATGATGCTGCCCAGCGCCCGCCAAAGGCTGCAGACCCTCGACACGGAGCCGAGCTGCGAGGAGTTGGCTGAGGTGTTGCTCGGAATTGGTGAGCGTGAATTAAAAATTTGCCTTTTGGTGTCTCCTTTTTTATTGTGGTTATTATTAAAAGTGGCTATGGACGCATAACATGTAATGGCTATGACTGTTTATAGTGATGGACATAGGCCACTCCCATTGAAAGGGTTGCCATAATTGCCACATTCGGCAAGCGGGTTGGCGGGCGCTGTACCAGACATCTTGTCTCTTTTGCCCGTAACTGGTTGTCGTTATTTTGGTCTGGTAATTTTCGACGTGTCTATCCCATCATCTGCCGTTAGCCAAAACCATTTTCAAGGCTTTCCTTTACGACACCTATTAGAAGAAAGGGGTGATATTCTTATGCCGTAACCACAGGGTCGACACCTTGAAGAATGGGCGGCGATATATACTTACGGCGTAACCACGGCGTCGTATATACCCTTAGTCACATTTTATACTAGTTACTTATTCATCCACTTTGTCCGAAGGAACCACGGTACCAGAGCCGGTGTTCCTGTGCTCCATAGAGCCGCCCAGTGCGGCGTATCAGAACGCGCTGGAGACCGCACTGGCTGAGCTGCAGAGGGAGGACCCGAGTCTCCGGGTCTCCACCGACGAGGACACCGGACAGTTGGTGCTTGCAGGTTGGTTAGATTTTGTAGTTCGTCGTAAAACCCAATCAGATGCCGACTTTTTTTGACCAATGGGAGCGCCGAAGTGTGCGAGTGAGGTAACCTGCTAAGCGCGTCTATTTGGCGCGACAGTTTTCTTAATTTTTGTTTTAACTCGGATTTGAAATGAAATTTGTCACCAGTATAGATCCATCCGTCGTATAGAAATCCGTCCAGGATTAATGTGGTACATAATTGGAGTTGGTGATAAAAGGTCTGAGCTAACTTTTACATAATAAATAATAAAAATAAATATCTTCACGCAATTCCCATACAGGGGTAGACAGAGGTCTAGTTTATACAATTAAGTTCCTTCGACCCACCTTCCACCGAAGATATTTTCGGGACAACGTGACAAGTGGTGAGCCCGTCGCCGTCTTAATGTCCAAGCCAACTATATAATTCTTACATAAGTTTTTGAAAAACCCATTGGTACGAGCCTGCCACCTGGGGATCGAACTCGGGTCCCTCGATTCGAAATTCCGACCACCCAACCATTCGGCTATCGTGACATAGACTTTTACAAATTCCATTTATAGTAGTAGTTCATGTCTATGTCATGTTCGTGTCCAGGCATGGGTGAACTCCACCTGGAGATAATCAAGGAGCGCATCGTGCGGGAGTACAGGGTCGAGGTGGAGCTGGGGCCGCTGCAGATCGCGTACCGCGAGGCGCTGCTGGGCTCCGCGCGCCGCAGTCTGGCCGTGGACCGCAAGATCGGCGGCGCGAGCCAGTTCGTCAGGGTCGACCTGTCCGCGAAGACTGTGAAGGGAGTCGCAGAGGACAAGATTCTCAGGTTTGCTGTACTAGTGGTGTTGTGGGATTGTTAATAACTCTTTAAACTTTGACTAGTGATTTTTAAGGTGCATATTTTTTTGATGAAATTCACTGCACAGGTTGGACAAATCACAGGACAGTGCTGCCAACCTGTCCCACATCCACCCGCGCGTGTTGCAGTGTGTGTTGCAGGGTGTGCGCACCGCGCTGCTGCACGGCCCCAAGCTGGGCTGCCCGGTGAGTGTGTCCCCGCTGCCGCACGGCCCCAAGCTGGGCTGCCCGGTGAGTGTGTCCCCGCTGCCGCACGGCCCCAAGCTGGGCTGCCCGGTGAGTGTGTCCCCGCTGCCGCACGGCTAAGCTGGGCTGCCCGGTGAGTGTGTCCCCGCTGCCGCATTAAGCTGGGCTGCCCGGTGAGTGTGTCCCTGCTGCCGCACGGCTAAGCTGGGCTGCCCGGTGAGTGTGTCCCCGCTGCCGCACGACTGGCTGGGCTGCCCGGTGAGTGTGTGTCCCCGCTGCCGCACGGCCCCAAGCTGGGCTGCCCGGTGAGTGTGTCCCCGCTGCCGCACGGCCCCAAGCTGGGCTGCCCGGTGAGTGTGTCCCCGCTGCCGCACGGCCCCAAGCTGGGCTGCCCGGTGAGTGTCCCCGCTGCCGCACATTAAGCTGGGCTGCCCGGTGATGTCCCCGCTGCCGCACGGCTCCAAGCTGGGCTGCCCGGTGAGTGTGTCCCCGCTGCCGCACGGCCCCAAGCTGGGCTGCCCGGTGAGTGTGTCCCCGCTGCCGCACGGCCCCAAGCTGGGCTGCCCGGTGAGTGTCCCCGCTGCCGCACGACTAAGCTGGGCTGCCGGTGAGTGTGTCCCCGCTGCCGCACATTAAGCTGGGCTGCCCGGTGAGTGTGTCCCCGCTGCCGCACATTAAGCTGGGCTGCCCGGTGAGTGTGTGTCCCCGCTGCCGCACATTAGCTGGGCTGCCCGGTAGTGTGTCCCCGCTGCCGCACATTAAGCTGGGCCGCCCGGTGATGTGTCCCCGCTGCCGCACATTAAGCTGGGCCGCCCGGTGATGTCCCCGCTGCCGCACGGCCCCAAGCTGGGCTGCCCGGTGAGTGTGTCCCCGCTGCCGCACGGCCCCAAGCTGGGCCGCCCGGTGATGTGTCCCCGCTGCCGCACATTAAGCTGGGCCGCCCGGTGAGTGTGTCCCCGCCGCACGGCCCCAAGCTGGGCCGCCCGGTGATGTGTCCCCGCTGCCGCACATTAAGCTGGGCCGCCCGGTGAGTGTCCCCGCTGCACGGCCCCAAGCTGGGCTGCCCGGTGAGTGTGTCCCCGCTGCCGCACGGCCCCAAGCTGGGCTGCCCGGTGAGTGTCCCCGCCGCACGGCCCCGCTGGGCTGCCCGGTGAGTGTCCCCGCTGCCGCACGGCCCCAAGCTGGGCTGCCCGGTGAGTGTGTCCCCGCTGCCGCACGGCCCCAAGCTGGGCTGCCCGGTGAGTGTGTCCCCGCTGCCGCACGGCCCCAAGCTGGGCTGCCCGGTGAGTGTGTCCCCGCTGCCGCACGGCCCCAAGCTGGGCTGCCCGGTGAGTGTGTCCCCGCTGCTGCACGGCCCCAAGCTGACCCAAGTTGGATTGTTTTTTAGGCATATGATTAGATGACTATTTCTTGGGTCTCAGGCTACAGACGCTTATCCTTAAATATCCCCGTGTCTGTCGGCAGATGGGGGAGGTGCAGGCCACGCTGCACTGGCTGGAGGTGGGGCGCGGCACGTCGGACTCGGTGCTCACGGCGACGGTGGCGCAGTGCCTGCGGAAGGTGAGCCTCCTTGCTTACTCCGTGGTCGATTGGAGTTGGCTCCAAGGTCCCGGCTTCGAAATATCTTCACACCATTCTCAAGACAGAGGTAGACAGAGGTCTAGACAATTAAGTCCATTGGACCCCACATTCCACTGAAGACATTTTTATTGTCGTAATAGCCGAATGGTTGGGTGGTCGGAATTTTGAGTCAAGAAGACCCGAGTTCGATCCCCAGATAGCAGGCTCTTACCAATGGGGTTTTGATTATGAATTATATCGAATTATATCGTTAGCTTGGACATTAAGACGGCGACGGGCTCACCACCTGTCACGTTGCCCCGAAAATATCTTTGGTGGAAGGTGAGTCAAAGGAACTTAATTGTCTAGACTAGACCTCTGTCTACCCCTGTATTGGGAATTTCTAGAAGATATTTATTTATTTATTTTATTTTATATGTTTTTGGGACATCGTGACAGGTGGTCAGTCAGTCGCCGTCTTTAAGTCAACGATATAAATCGAACATAAGTTTTTTGAAAAACCCATTGGTACGAGCCTTGGGGATCGTACTCGAGTTTATTGACTCGAATTCCGATCACCCAACCACACGGCTGTCGTGACCACAAAAGTTTTAAATAATTGAATTTGCTACTTTCGTAACCAGTTACTTAATAAACATCTGACATGGATTAAAATGCGTTAAGCTAAATATCGCCCCGTCCAGGTATTCGAGGAGGCGGAATCTGTGCTGCTGGAGCCAATGATGGCGCTGGAGGTGGTGGTGCCGGAGAGCCACTCGGCGCGGGTCCTGGCCGACCTCATGCGGCGCCGCGTCGACGTGCAGCACATACAGACGCGACAGGCTAATAAGGTTCAATAGACACATGCATGCACAAACACACACACGCGCGCGCGTATATATGGCCACAAACACGCAGAAACGTACACAGCACCTGCACAGTATTGGCGGGGATTCAATAGAAATAGAACACCAAGAAAACGGTTTCGTAAAACAAAGGTCTACTGTAACTAACATGATAATTTATGTATCTTACCTATTTAAAGCTTTTGATGGTGGTAAACGCGTCGATGGCGTTTATACGGACTTTCGTAAAGCATTTGACAGAGTGGATCATAAAATACTACTTGAAAAATTGGGTTTCAATGGCATAAGAGGTAATCTTTGGCGTTGGTTTAAATCATATATAAATAGAACGCAAAAAGTTGTATTGAAGAGCTATGAATCTAATCATAAATCCGTCACTTCTGGAGTACCGCAAGGTTCCATTATAGGTCCCTTGTTATTTCTGTTATTTATAAATGATGTCAACAACTGTTTTAAGTTTTGTAATTTCTTACCATATGCAGACGACCTAAAGATTAGGTTATTAGGTTATTAATAATTCAGATGACTACAAAAGATTACATTTTGATATTCATGTCGAAAATATTGCTAATAAGGCGTATAAAAATGTATGGCTTTGTTATTCGTTCTCGAGAATATCTCAATGATCCTACTACATATTTGTATATATTTAAATCGCTAGTAAGACCCCAACTAGATTATGCAGTGACTATTTGGAGTCCTCTTTACCATATCTATATATACAATATTAATATAAATTTCTTAGGTATATTGACTATAAATGCAATAAAAAACCACTGTCATAAAAACTTATTATATGAATATAAATTGTTAGACTTAAAATCTAGACGTATTCAATTAGATGCTCTGATTTTATACAATATATGCCATAACAAATTTAATTGTAT
Source organism: Sericinus montela (assembly GCA_029286605.1). Lineage (NCBI taxonomy): Eukaryota > Metazoa > Arthropoda > Insecta > Lepidoptera > Papilionidae > Sericinus > Sericinus montela. The sequence continues at coordinate 8,955,081 of JAGSMR010000007.1, read as the reverse complement.
TGAACTTACCAATAAATTAGATTATAAAATTCCATCAAGGCCACACATGCGATCCACGCGTAATCATGATTTATTTGGGCACTATGTAGAAGTAATGCTGGAGTTAGGAGTCCCATCAATCGTATGTTGTCCACTCACAACAAATTCTTCAATGAAATTGACATATTTACCTACGGCCCCTGTATTTATAGGAGTAAGATAATACATTACCTTAATAATTTAATATAATAAACATTCCTCACTTACTGGATGCAAGCATACACACGCACATACAAAAATGTTTACACCCATGCACATGCATACATACATACAGAAATAATTGCTATATTTCACGCTAATATAACTTTTAAATGTACATATTTCGTTAAGTTTACACATGCCTATATTTGCTCCTTTTAGTTTTAAATCAAAGCTGTGACCATCAGTGTTGGGTTCACAATGACATTCTCTTTTCATTTGTGTCTCTCTTGTAATTTAAAAATGTATTGTTTACCTGTTTGTGGTCCTTGTTCATAAATGAAAAAAAAAAAAGAAGCAAAAGCAGCAGATAGAAACAAACACTAACACGCACGTATGTGTATGCACGCACGCAAGGGCGTACTTACGTGTGCACGCTTGCTCGCACGCACGCAGTAATATTCTCTATATGATGTGAGAAACGATTGAGAAATCACCATTTACATAATTCTTTTCTTTCTTCCAGCGGTTGTCGCAAGAGACGATTGAGGGAAAAGATTTTAAAATTGACAACCGACAGCAGACCGTCTTAGGTGCGAGGTGTATAACACTTCACGCAATTTCTCATAGTGAGGCATGCAGAAGTCTAGACGACCCTTTTTTATTTAATACTACTATCGCAAATCCGCTCGCCAAGTGTGATAACGTCCAGTGGAGGGCGTTGTCTATGTCTGCTACGTAGATTAAAAAAAAAGAGAAAAAATTTTGTCTATTGCAGGTTGTAGAGTGCATAGCCCCACTGTCCGAGCTGCTGGGCTACTCGTCGGCGCTGCGCTCGCTGGGCTCGGGGCTGGCCAGCTTCACCATGCAGTTCCACTCGCACCGCCGCATGGCGCCGCAGGACGAGCAGAAGGCCATCAGACACGTTACTGGCTTCTAGACCACTGATATCCAGTAACCCTAACAGAATACTAGGATTTCCTTTTTTTTATAGAAAAGGGAGGCAAACGAGCAGGTGGCTCACGTGATGGTAAATGATTACCGCCGCCCATGAACACCCGCAATACCGGAGGCATAGCAGATGCCTTGCCTCGCTATCGGTGCCCCCCCCCCCCTCAGAAATGGGTGTGGGCCAGAATACTAGGTATATACTACTAGATACTAGGTATGTAATACCAGAATACTAGGTTATAATACCAGATACTAGGTGTATATATCTGAATACTTGGTCTGTCTCACTATAATAGTAGGTATATGCTACCACATTTCAAAGTATTACACTACAAGAGTACTAGATATAACTTACCAATTACTACAGGTATCCTACCAGAATAGATACATCCTGTTAGAATACTGAAAACTCTAGTGAAAATAATTGAGGAATACAATAATAAGTACATTATACCATTGACTTGGACACTCAGATAGAGACAACCGGTCACATCCCACATAAATTGCGGTGAAAGGTGTGTAGAAATATCTTCATTTTCTAGACTTCTGTCTAGCCCAGCATTGGGAAAATGCTTGAAGATATTTATTATATAAAAAATATATTAAAGAAAATTATGTCTTGATACGTTCATAAGAAACATTGTAAAGAACTGTAAGAAACTGCTTAATAAATTACGGAGTGTCTTTTCTTACTATTCACTTATAGTTAGACAATTTTTTATTATTAAATAAATAAAATAAATAAATATCTCCACGCAATTCCCAATACAGGGGTAGACAGAGGTCTAGACTATTAAGTCCCTTCGACCCACCTTCCACCGAAGATATTTTCGGGACAACGTGACAGGTGGTGAGCCCGTCGCAGTCTTTATGTCCAAGCAAACGATCTAATTCGTATGTAAGTATTTGAAAAACCCATTGGTACAAGCTTGCCACCTGGGGATCGAACTCGATTCGACTCGAAATTCCGACCACCCAACCACTCGGCTATCGTGACTTTAATTTAAGATCCCACCGTCATTACCCCGTCCTAGTGTTTGATTAAAAATTACCCTTATAGCATAATACGCTCATTTTTGCCACTCTTCAACCAATTCGCTCTCACGGTATCCGATAGTCTCGACCTACCTCGGCCATTAAATTGTTCACTCTTCTGCTGCATTTGGTGTAAACTTAGACAAATTGGACAAATGCAAGTTAAAACAAACTGTGTAAACAGTCCAACTAACTTCATTAGATATACTAGCGAATAGTTGTAAAGAAATGCTGAAAGATGATTAAACGAATGGTTTTCGAACGGAGGTTGGAATACGAGTCATGAGAGACCCGAGTTCGGTCCCCAAGAGGACTTGACCAATGACTTTTTTCAGCATTTATGTACAATTTGTCACATGTCTCAAGTAAAATATATAAACGAGTGAGTAAATGTGGGTCGAAAGGACTTGGGGTTGTCAGAGTTCTAGACAAATGAGTCCTTAATTACCGAGTCCAAAGTAACAAAGGAGTTACGTATTGGGAAATACGTAACTCCTTTGTAACTTTGGAATATTTTATTAATCCGTAGTATTGAAATTCTTATTAATTTAAAAGAAATAAACAATCGTTACGTAAAATATGTTTTATTATTCAATATGTACATACAATGTTGCTCAGTTGTTGTTATTGTTTGTTATTGTAAATATGTTCCAATAAATGTTGCTTGATTTGGTCTTTATTTATGATGCACCCTGAAAATAAAAAAAAAACAATATGTCAAAGTTCATCAGTTAATTAGTATATTCAAGAAGACACTAAGACACTATGCTTCTAACAACAGAGCTAGTGCATATTTAGGATAGTAACTGGAACCAGTTCATAAAGCTAATCTAATTATGGATCAAGTTAGAAGGAGTTGATTGCTTCAAGTGTTTCCGGATAATCCTTGTAAAACACAACAAGTAAATCCTGTGACATCTACGCTCATGTTTAGATATGTGAGATGACTTCAGACAATAGACTTAAGATTTCAATATGATGTCTTCATACAATAAATATCCACAGACACATACTGATTTATTTTGGCACATAACAGACGTTTACGTATATTGTAAAGACGGCGATAGGCGCACCACCTGTCATGTTGTCCCAAAAAATGTCTTCGGGGAAAAGCGGGTCGATAGGAATCTTCTAGACCTCTGTCTACCGAATTATTGAGAATTACGTGAAGATGTCTTCGGACGTATACCAGATGTCTTCAATTTGTATCAGACATCTTCGTCTACGGTTTAAAAAAATGTGATGGTTACGCTTGCATCTTTCCATTTCTATTGTCAAAGATTTACCTTGCTCGCCTTTACGACACCCAAGGGTAGAAAAATAATGGTACATTACTTCTACACCACATCCTGGTGTTCATCAGTAGAAATGTTATCCAGCAGCGTACCAAAACACACTGAATTCATGTGGTTGGGGTACTGCGATCACCAGACATCTTGGTGCCCGTCACCGGTTAGCTCAAAGTGTCGATTTTCAAGGCTTCTTTCCTTCTCGCCTCTTTCGACAGCCAAGAGAAGAAAGGGGGTGGTAAATACGTACGCTGACACCACACACTGGTGTTCATCAGTAAAATGTTGTTCAGAAGAAAACTAAAAAAAAATTACTTTCACGCCATTCCCAATTAAATCCTTTTGACCCACCTTCCACCGAAGACATTTTTTTGGGACAACGTGACAGGTTGTAAGCCCGTCACCGTCTTTATGTCCAAGCCAACGATATAAATCGTACATAAGTTCTCATTGAACAACTCATTGGTACGAGCCTGCCACCTGGAAATCGAAGTCGGGTCTCTGGACTCGAATTCCGTTCACCCAACCATTCGCTACCGTGACAGAACAGTACAGTAGAAAAAAAGAAAGTGTAGCGTAGTGAAGGAGTAGGAGTGCAACTGACGGAGAAGATGTTGCGCAGCTCGTCGAGCAGCGTCTCGTGCCGGAAGGCGAGCCGCACGTCGGGCACGTTGGAGTGCGCGATGTCGTTGCCGGCCGGGCCCGCGCGCCCGTAGCCCGCGCCCAGCCAGTGCTGCTTCATCTGACTCACAACATAATACATGTACTGGTCTGACCACTAGCCGCTCGTAGTTAAGTGCAATTTAAATAAAGTTAGCCCTAAAGTTGTAAACTTAGTAAACAACAAACCTATTAACAAGGTTATTTGGGGCGACAGGAACTTGCAGCAGATAAACCTGTACCATAAACTCTGTTGTTCTTGGCTACAGCTAATAGTTTTTCCGCAGGAACTTGCTAAATGTTGTGATAAATCTTGTACAGACAGGAAACATTATTCTGTTCTTGACAATATGTATGACAGTATTATTAATGTGCTATCTCAAGCGGCCACTCAGACGTATAGACCTAAAGTTGCCAGAAGGTTACATAACTGGATGAAATAAATATGTGGCGGGTCCACATTGGAATGCACGGCTGGGAGGCCACCTAGTGGCTGAGCATATGAAGAGATGGCAGATGCTAGAAGATATTTTAAGGCTAAATTAAAGTGGTGTCTAGATAGGCAGGAACAACTTAAAATGGACCTTCTTGCGACTTGTCACTCTGCAAAGAATTTTAAATTTTTTTGGAAAAACACGAAAAATAGTAGTGTTAAACCGAGCCTTCCGGTGTGTGTAGGAGGTCTTTATCAAAACAAAGATATTGCCGATGCTTTTAGAAAACACTTTACTGTAAATTTGCGTTCGAATCCCGCATTTAGCGAGGAGAGCGATGCTGAGACCTTTGTGATGGAGAATATAGTAAAAATACCGGCTAAGGACGTGGAAAATATTATTAACAAAATGCAGCGAGGGAAATCCAGCCAGATCACGATGGGCTCAGCATCGAGCACTTTAAATATGTGGGCGTCCATCTTTCACGCCTTCTCTCAATATTTTTTAGCCTGTGGATTGGTCATTCGTACCTACCTGATGCGTTAATGCGAACTGTAGTGGTACCAATTGTTAAAATACGACAGGAGACACTTCCGACATAAACAACTATCGACCCATCTCCCTTGCTATCACTGCGGCCAAGATACTTGACAATTTGTTAAATAGCTGCCTCTCGGCGCACTTAAACATCCATGATGCTCAATTTGGGTTCAGGCCAGGTCTATCAACGGAGAGTGCTATTCTAAGCTTAAAGCATACTGTCGGGCATTATACCGCTTGAAGGACACCGGTGTATGCGTGTTTCCTTGATTTGTTTAAAGCCTTTGACCTGGTTTCATATGATGTTCTGTGACACATGTTAAGGAGTACGTGTGTACCGGCGAGATACATTGCCATCTTTAGATCCTGGTACTGTAATCAGAAAAACCAGGTGATATGGGTTGATAGTCTGTCGGAGGAGTACAGGTTGGGGTGCGGTGTGAGGCAGGGGGGATTGAGCTCTCCTCTCTTATTTAATTTGTACATTAACAAGCTCATTGAGGAACTGAGCAGTATGCATGTCGGTTGTCACATTAATGAAATGTGCGTAAGTAATCTGAGCTATGCGGTCTACATGGTATTTTTTTATAGAAAAGGCCGGCAAACGAGCAGGCGGCTCACGTGATGGTAAGTGATTACCGCCGCCCATGAACACCCGCAATACCAGAGGCATAGCAGATGCGTTGGCGGCTATATAGTGCCCCCCCCCTAAAATTGGGGGAGGGGGGTGTGTGGGCCTCCGGTTACCTGCACTCACCAGACGAAACGCAGAAGTTTGTTAGACTTCTACTACACGCCGGTATTCTGTGAGGTCATGGTACTTCCCCGGTCGAGCCGGCCCATTCATGCAACAACAAAAGCTGATGCGTGGCTCTACCACAGTTACTGCTCAGTCCGTCAATAGGTGGACTGAGGAAGCTCATATCTACCTGCAAGACATATGCGTGGTTGCACGGCCTTCAATACTATACTGCCAAAAGTGAAATCGTTGTGTTTCAAGTACATAGGCAGCAGCCGCGCCGTGTTCCGCGCGTATGTCTTAATGGTATACCCTTGAAGGTCGTGAATAGGTTTAAGTATTTAGGACACATTCTTACTAGCGACCTCACTGGCGACTTAGATATAAAGAGAGCGTAGGGCGTTGGCGGTCAGGAGCAATATGCTTGCACGTAGATTTGCTCAGTGCACTGCAGATGTTAAAAAGGCGCTATTTAAAGCATTGTGTCAGTCTTTTTATTCGAGCGGTCTGTGGGTGAGATATTCGCGCCGGGCTTACAACGTCCTGCGCGTACAATACAACAATGCCTTTAGGATGCTGTTGGGTCTGTCGTGGCGCTGCAGCGTGTCAGGGATGTTTGCCGAGGCGTGTGTTGACGGCTTCCACACCATCATGAGAAAGAAGGTGCTTACGAAATAGTGAAAACAGCATCCTAAAGATGATTACAGCCAGTCCCTATTCTTACATCCATAGGCACTAGATACGAGTGGTTCTGGGTACAGAAAAAAAAATTTTCTGTGCCTGTTGTTTAAAAAAAATATAATATAATTATTTTTGTTGTGATTATTTGTTTTTGTTTATTTATTTATTTATTTTGTATCGAATCTAATGTTAATTTGATTTAAAATATAACAATACTAACGGAGTTTTTAAAAGATTTTGTTACTGACATCTAATGAAATATGGATCTGTGATCTAAAATAAAGAGTTATTATTATTATTATAAACTGCATTCGACAGACAATTGACACTATACTACATCCATATATACTAGTTACTACTAATCCGCCTATAAAATTCTAGCGCTGGACAAAATCGCCACGTTTGGCAAGCGAATTGGTCCGGTATCGGTTGTCTTAATTTTTGTATGATATTTTTCGTCAACAAAAGAAGTAATTTCGTATTCTTATTTTATATGGTGTTATTTTCATTTATTTATTTCTTTGACTATTTATACTAGGAAAAATCTGAATATCAGGAGCTAGTCCATTCCAAAACAATGACACAATATATATAAACTTTACAAAGTAACTATAAAATAAACATTTAGATATTGTTTGAGCAGCTCAGAACATTTAAATCTACATGCAATAATATAACATTTGAGCTATCATATTTGTTTACGTAAGAGCGTGCGTGCGTTTGTATGTGCGTGCGTGCGTGCATGCGTGCGTGTTTTAGCCAATTCAGAATTTTATTTTTAATCGGTATGTTATCATGTTTTTTCTATATTAAATGTTCCGCAGATTCAAATTCTAACACTTTTGCAAATAATAATAATAAAATTAGTTTATCGATGGACGAATTGAAAAGATAAGAGGTTCAGAGATGCTTAAACGATTGAACGTTGAAAGAAGAATATTTTTAAGAATATTTCATCGATTATCCAAAAGACCACTCCAAAAGCGTCTCTCACACATTACTTGCTTACTTGCTCTTGTGCCTTCTGCATTCATATACTCCCCGCAATATTGTTCAGGTCTTCACACTATTTTGTGAGGAGTCGTCCTACAGAGCTATTGCCTGTACGAGGCTGTTACTCGCGAACCTTTCATCACAAATGGTGTTCAGTTTTGCGAGCTATGTGGCTGGCTCATTGCCACTTCAGCGTGTAGATCCTTACGGCTATGGTTACCCAAGTTCTGCTGCGGACGTCTTTCAGATTCGTTCACGAAGAGAAATACCGAGCCCTTCCATAGACCGCTAACTCTGAACTCCCTCTTTCGCCTTGCAGTAAAGGTCTCATATCCATAGATGACTTATAGACATTTAACACGTGAAGCATTAAAGCTATATTGTTATAGGAAGTACCTCATGAGGGAACCCTGACATAAGCACGGAGTTGCGCGCCAGCTCGCACATGTCGCAGGAGCTCAACTTCCACGCTTGCGCTGCGATGCTATACTCCTCCATCAGCGGCTCCTTAATTAATTTTAATTAAATTTTAATTGGACAATCACAATGTGCATAAACCAAAAACAATAGACAGTATATCCTTTTAATCGGTTCTCCCACCTGCAGTGTCACGGCTCATAGTTTCTTTATCAGAAAATATTAATTACTGCACTTGAGAAAGACTTTGATGTATTGAAAAATTTGGAAATTCCACCGTACACACCTACGCACCACCACGTACGTACTTCAACTTGAACGCAACCCTTGAACTTCGCGGTTGAGGTGCGTACACACCGGTTTTAAAGGTGTCACCACCATGTCTCAAAATCTACTGCCGGATGGGTGAATGTAGAAAACCACTTTTTTCATTGTTTCTCGGGTCTGGATGTGTGTAGTACCTTCGTTGATTGCATAACACAAGTACTTTAGCCACTTACTTTAGCATCACAGCAATGTATGTGATGTTGTACACATTTATTTATCACCTTACCCTCGTATAGTGGAACTGTAGCGGGTCATCCGTGCTGAGGGTGACGCGGAGGCCTCGCGCAAAGAACTCGGGCAAAGGGTTGCGGTGATAGCGCAGGAACAGTGAGTTGTTGCTGAGCGGCGACATCGCGATGAAGATCTGCGCCAGGTAGTACAGGTACTGCAGCACCGGAAACTGGAGACAACACAAGGAAAAAATATTAATTTTACCTCTAAAGTACCCATAAAACTGCAGGATGTAAGCCTCCGCCATAAGAACTATTTGCAATAATCGTCGCGCTTGGCAAGCGGCCGTTATGGATTTTGCTGCATTTATACTGCATTTTTTATTCGTCTGTTACGACAATCACAGGAAGAAAATGGTATTCTTCGGCAGATATCGCGGATGATAATCCTACACGTGCCAGTGGTATCTTTTACATCAGATATTTTAAAGAATCCACTATTTATTATCTACTAATGTGCTTAAATATTTTTGATACTTCTTCTTTCTTAAGTTTATGGCCTCTCTTTTCAGAATCCTCCAATGTCAAGTCAGTTTTTTATATTTTATGTACAAAAATAAAATTATGATCATATTTACAAAACTAATTCACTAAAAACTACAAATATCGTAAAGCCCTACTCCTCGTGTGGTAGTAAGACTGCTAGCTGCATTTCCACGTTGAAAGGCTAGACTTAACCGTTGAGCGAGAAAAGTCGCTCCCTTGTCAACAGATTTAGGTTGTTGTAAAATTATAAGCAAATGACTACACTAAAAATTCCATTTTGTTAGAATTGTTTAGCTCATTTTCTCAACAATAACAATGAAAACGTTAACCCCCTGATGATTATTAACCCTTCTGACCGCTGTTTTATACCCTATTTCGCCTGTAGATGGTGTGCATGTCCGCAAGTTACGCCTGTATGGTGTAACTTGCGGTTGGAAATAGCCACGGCGTACCACCTTTAGTAAAATGCTATTATTGAGTAAACTATTGAACCGATTTTGGAACGAATTATACTAATGGAATCTTGATAAAACTTACGCCTGGAATAATGTAAAAAATAAAATGTACAACTGATAGAAAGATAACTGTATGACGTGGAAAATAAAAGAATTGTAAAAAAAGAGACCTTTTTGACTTCTTTTGCTTTATATAAAAAGACCTAAGTTATAATATAGGTTTGTTACAATTTTTATATATACTAATAAATGACTAGTTAAAATTACAACTTTGTTTTACTCGCACCTATACTAGAATTCTAAGTAGTTCGATCCTAAATGTAAGACTTCTCAATGTCCTCTAGCTGCCCCATAGTTTTGTATATTTTATGATAGTGTTACGTAATGAGCGTATTGAATATGAAGTATTGAATTATTTTAGAAAACGATGGCAAATATAGTATGCTTTACATATTACCACCCCAAAATCTCTTACAGTTTAGAGCATTATTGTGAAACAAAAATTTGTGTGACCTTGTCACGTCACTTGTCACAAAAAATTACAGACAGACAGACTCATAGCACACAATATCAATAAGAATTAAATATGACATTTCCTTACTTTAACGGTGTTCTAGATTTACACCAGTTGCCTTCTCTTTTATTTTCTCCTATCCTTTTATTTCAAATCAAATCAAATCATTTATTCATCGACATAAGAACATACATTCGTTTATGGATCGTCATTTTTAATGTACCACTGTTTCGTAATGAGGTTCCTCTAACGGTGAAGAAACAGGCGAAAGAAACTCCGTAGGTATCCTCTTTTTTGGTCAATATTTTTAACAATAAAATTTTTAGCATTATACAAATATAATGTGATATTTTCTAGAAATAGCTTGGGAGCGATCACCTCAATTCCAGGGGTTACTGTCATTAATATATTCATTTATATTATAATAACCCTTCCTATAAAGCTTTTCTTTAATAAATTTCTTAAACCTGTTAATAGACAGGTTTTGCATATTTAACGGGACTTTGTTGTAGAAGCGTATACACCGCACTATGAACGAGTTACTTACTCTATGGAATCTAGAACCGGTGTTACAAGCTTGAGTTTGTTCCTAGTACTCTAAGAGTCGCTCGGGAACTTAGACAATATACAACTCGTATTGCCCTCTTCTGTAAAACAAATACTGTTTCTACGTCAGCTGCATGACCCCATAGCAGAAATCCATATGACATTATGCTATGGAAGTTACTAAAATAAACAAGTCCAGCCGTTTGTACATCAGTTAAAAGCCTTATTTTTCTTACAGCATATGCTGCAGAGCTTAACCTACTCGCAAGTTGGGATATATGGGGGCCCCATGGAAGCATTTACATTCATGGAAAGGATAGTGGTGCTATATTTGTACCGATACCTCACATCAAAAGTTAATTAGAAGTCTAGAAACTGCTGAGCCTTTACATTGTATCAAATATTTGAGAGAGATTTAAACAGGAGAACGTTAGGTTGGTTATTGACAAGTGTTCCAGGTTCAACCCCGGCAGGCACCGGTGAAAGTGTTAAAAGCTTTTAAGTTCTGATTTCACCACGAGCAAGGATGTGGAGGAAAATATCACGAGAAGGCCTATTCGTGCAAAATATATGCCTACAACTGGAGCAGTGTGGCTAACCACTAGGCTACCAAAGCTCTCTAGGATACCCAACGGGTCAGTTAATTTGGTGCGTTATGTTATTCCTAAATAAAACCCCTGAACTGACAAAATTGCGAACTCCGTTATTTAATTTATAAAATGTGTAAGGTTTGCTCATTAACATGTTCAAAGCATTTATCAAAGAAAACTGAAAAAAAAGGTTACTACAATGAAAATGAATATATTTATCATCGTAACCCCTGGGAATGAGTTCATCACTCCCATGCTATTTAAAATTAATCTTAAATTTTGTATTTCCTTCTTAAGAAAACAAAGAAAGAGGATACCTACGGATTTTCTTTCGCCTGTTTCTTCTCCGTTAAAAGAACTCATTACGAAACGATAGTAGATTAAAAAATCACGATCGATGGATGTAATGTGTGTCACTAATATCGATAAACAAATGATTTGATTGAAATTGTTAGAAAGGCACGGCGTACCTTCCTCAGCATGAGGCCGTGGGAGATGTTCTCGGCGAGCAGGAAGCCAGCACTGAGGTGCGCGGCAGGGCCCGCCTCGCCGCAGTGCGGCCGCAACACGAACGTGTTCAGCCCCTGCTCCTGCGTCAGTGCCACCACCCATTTAGACTTTACATCGTATTATTTAACCGCGCTGGTAGCGGCTTTAAAATATGCCACCCTCTTTCTTTTAGAGGGTTTCGTAAGAGGCAGATAAGAAAGAAGCCTTACAGACAATTTAATTTGAATTTGATAGTGAAAAGTTTAGCATAACCTCATGTAAGTTTTACAACTTTAAAAACAAAAATTGCACAATAAATGTGTAAATAGCGTTGTCGCATTAATGTTTCATAGCTGTAAAGTATCGGACATTGAGCTACAATTTGCAATATCTTCCGGTAGGTGTCGTCTATGCTGATGCGTGGGGTACACGGTGGCTCGGAGGTGAGAGCGTTTACTCACGGTCGTGAGTTCGAACCCTGGCTGTGTCCGTTGAATTTTTAAATTACTCTTTAGTTTCATAGCCCTGATAATATCCATTGCTACAAACCGATGGCGGCATAACTTTCTTGAAAAAACACCAGACCAAAATAAGCAGCCCGGTGACAGGCAGTACAATCTAAGGTGCAAAAGTCTGGTACTGCGATTATGGCATACCTGGCATGGAAAACATTCCCAGGAAGACATCTTTAGTTCGTGGGCTATTACAGACCTTAAATTGTCCCAAATAAATCGGGTGAAATGTGGAGCGAAAGGACTTTGTTATCTAGACCTCTGCGAAACCCAGTATGGGAAATTGCGTGAAGTTGTCACCTTTTATTTACTTAATTACATAGACCGGGACAGTTCATTTGTAACCTTCGATGTAAGTAATTTGTATGAATCCATTCTATTGACTTCCTGAGTAACTTTAAACAAAAGTTTCTAGTAATAAAATCCTCACTTGCGTATCTGGTTGAGAGTGGCCATGTTTGCGTACATGTAGTAGAGATAATACGCGTAGGGGGGGTTCTCCTCGTCATCCCAGTCTTCAGGTCGCTTCATGCCCTCGTTGGGGTATGGATTCTCTGGCTTCGACTCGTCGTCCACGCTGTCGAATCCGATCACGTGCTGAAACATGAATGGGAATTTTTAAAATCAACGTATATCGTGACAAATCACGATAGCTGAGTGGTTGGGTGATTGGGATTCGAGTGGGGAGACTCGAGTTCGGTCCCCAGCTGCCAGGTGAATTTTTAAAAAACTTATATACGGTTTATATCGTTGGCTTGGACATAAAGACGACTACTCACTCACCACCTGTTAAGTTGTCCCAAAGGAATTGGTCGGTGGAAGGTGGGTCGATAGGACTTAATTGTCTAGACTCCTGTCTAACCCTGTTTATGAAATGGCGTAAATATATTTTTTTAATGTATTAAAAGTGCTCAGTAAGCGTTGACTAGGCTAGACTATATTCTTGTTATCACTAGGACATCAAGGTAGCAACCATTGGTAACAACCAAGTGGTATCAACCACTATCATCGACCTAGCATAATGAAATATAAAACTGTGTGTAGGCATCGATACCGCTAGAAACTTGTGCAACTCCATATTGCTGCTGGGGTTGATGGAGACTTGGAACAGTGGGTTGAACAGGTTGTTGAGGAACTCCTGGAAGTTTCTTAGCAACTTCTTAATCCGGTATATGTCGCTGAAAAGAAGTTCACGCATAAAAATCATTTATTTATCGAAATAAAAACATTCAAGATAGTCGAGTGGTTGGGTGGTCGGAATTTCGAGTCAACAGACCCGAGTTCGATTCCCAGGTGGTTGGCGCGTTTCAATGGGTTTCTCAAAAAAATTATGTACGAACTATATTGTTGGCTAGGACATAAAGACGGTGACGGTCTCCAATGGTCAGGTTGTCCCAAAAATATCTTCGATGGAAGGTGGGTCAGAGAGACTTAATTGTTTAGACTAGACCTCTGTCTACCCCTGTATAGGGGATTGCGTGAAGATATTCATTATTTACTTATCGAAATAAAAATATAAATTGGTTTATCAATCGTCTTGTTTTAATGTACCACCGTTTCGTAATGAGGTTGCGCTAACGGGACGAAACAGGCGAAAAAAACTCCGTAGATATCCTCTTTTTTGGTAATTTTTTTCAAAGATGATACAAAAAATAAGATATGTTTTTTTTTTCAAGAAATAGCTTGGGAGCGATCATCTCTTATCTAGGGGTTACTGTCATTAACATATACGTTATTATAATAACACATCCTAGAAACTTTTCTTTAACAAATCTCTTAAAACTGTTAATAAGCTGGCTATGCATATTTACTGGGATTGTGTTGTAAAAGCGTATATACCGCCCTATGAACGAGTAACTTACTCTATGGAGTCTATAATACCTTTTCAGAAAAAGGTTCCGTTTGAGATCTTAAAAGAAATCTGAAAATTGAACTGGGATAAAAAAAAATTAGCTGTATAAGCACTTAAGTCAAAAATACGGAGTTTTATTTGGCACAACTCGAAAGGTAACACGCAATTCCCAATACAGGGGTAGACAACAACTCGGCTATCGTGACTTTTTCGAAAGGTAACGAATACGGAAATACGTAACGAAGTTGCTGTCGTCGGCTGCTTCGTTGGTGTTGATATTCTTTGTATATCGGTAATCATACCTTTTTTATATTTGCATGCGGAATGGTACGAGGTAATTATTCAATAACAACTTTACAATGAATTTCCGCAAAGTAAAAACTAAAGTCAATTAACTATCGGTAAACATTTGTGATTGGGAAACATAACATTTCGTTATACGGACTTGTCTAAATTATACAAAACAGTATCTACTATGCAGTCTATCAAACTTTTAATCTCTTTTAAGGGAATAGTATACTCTATGGTACACATGATGGGCATGTGAAAATATTTATTGAGTTATCTTGAAACAAGATTGTTTTTATTGTAAAAATGTTACTTGTTGAAACGATTACTTTTTTATGACGACCACCGTGGACGAGTGGCGTTAACAGGAGTTTTCAAGGTGTCGCCATCTCGAGGTCCCGGGTTCGATTCTCGGACAGGTCAACGTAGAAAAACCACCTTTTCTACATTTTCTCGGGCCTGGGTGTTTGTGGTGCCTTCTTTGTTTCAAATTAAAAGGTACAGTAATCATCTCGAAAAAATCCCAGAACCAGAATTAAACAAATCCAATAGCTGGCAGCTGAGTACAATGTGCCAAAGTCGGGTATTGAAATCATCAATCGGCCTGCCAAGCCTGGCGTTTACGTCAAATCCACCTGGAAGGTCCAGGCCGTTAGGTAAACAGGCTAGGAAGGCAGTGGGCACGCACTAGAGGCGCGGCACTTGCACGAGCCAGCGCACGTGCGGCGAGTGCACGCGGTGCCGCAGCGCCCACGCGGCCAGCCGGGCCCACTCGTCCGCGCGCTTGCAGTAGATGGAGAGACGCGGCTCCACGTACGTATATTTGCTCTCCGATAGCTCAGCCATCACCTCCTGACGATTGAGATTATTATATACTTGTATGCGTGGTCTTCACGCCATTCACGATACCGGGGTAGAAAGACATCTAGACAATTAAGTCCTTTCAAGTGATAATTAAGTGCTAGATGTGAGCCTTTGGCAGTCTTTATGTCCAAGCCAACGATATAAATAGCATTTAAGTTTTGAAAAAAACAATTAATTCGAGCATACCACCGAGATCGAACACTGGTCTTATGACCCAACTAGTCGGCCATCGTGACTGTTTTATTCTAATGGTTTGTATGGTTACATCTTTGTAATATAATAAAGTATCCAGTTTACGACATTCCGGGCAGTCGATGGATGTTAACAGAGGTCCCAAGTTGTGGCCTTTTTGTGGAAATCTTGAAGGAGGAGGCATATGTTCAGGAATGACGATCTATTGCCGAAAAGAAGAATAAATTGCCGATTTCTTATACCTTTACGATGATTTTTTTATCGTAAGACTTACTAGACTTAAGTAAGGTACTTACGTACTTAGAATTACGTACGTAGACTTTTCTTTATCGTAAGGGTGGTGCCTTACGATAAAGAAAAGTCTACTGATACGTACCAATTATACGTATTTTTTTGCAAACAAGCATCAAGCGGTGAGGTAGGAATAAAATAATGAGTAAATAATCAATAATTTGTGTCATTTGAATGTTTAAATTTCAAATTTATTTTATGACAAAAACCCAGCATTGGTTACATGCTTGAATAATTAACAAAAATGATCACAGATATTCAATAATTCAGAAACACTTACAATGACAGATTATTGCCATTTGTATACGTTATTGTTATTTAATGCGGCAAATGAATGCATAGTAATAATAATTTGAGACTCTACCACAGAATATATAATAGTACTAGACGTCTCTACCTTGAGTATACTTGCAAAGTATTCGCCATTCATGTAGTTGTCGGTCTTGAGGAACACCTCCCGCAGCCTGCTCTCGCCGATCGGGTTGTATTTCGCGTTGAACTTGTCGAAACGGTGGAACGTGTTGCGATCCTGGTCAATTACAACATAACAGAAGCAAACCCAGCAAGTTCCTGTCTTAATTTATTTTGATTTCCGAACTCCGACAGTCAATTACTTCATGCATTACAAACGCATTACTGTATATTTGTGAGTGTTGGGATGTTAAATTGGACAATAACTCAATGTTTTCTATCACAGTAGCTACGATAGCATTGATTTTCAGCTTCGTTATGACTATTTTAATATATTCTATTTATTCCTATTATCTATTTCACTATGGCTAAATCATACATTAACAAGTCTCACAAAGCCTGTGTCAAGCGTGTACGGAGAACGAGGGAAAGGCGGCCCACGTCCTGCTGATCCAGATGGTGTCCACGGTATACAGGGCTAAACATATCGGCTTGTTGAGTCCTCTCCTCGAGGTTATCGATAACTTTAAGGAGCTACTGGGTTGGCTGGGAATAACTTATTCCATTCTGTAGTTTATTCTGCTGGGAATCAAGCCCGTCTCAACTAAACTAAACTAAGTCTCACCGCGTGCACGTCAAGTAGATCGACGTTGAGGTCGTTCGCGTCCAGCCGCATATCCTCGAAGACGGAGCGCAGCGTGCGCGGCCCGGCCTCGCCGAGCGCCACCACTTCGCTGGCGCGCGCGCGCAGCTTGCGCTTCATAAAGCGCAGCAGGTGCTTCTGGTTCATGCACGACGCCGCGTGGATGTGCGTGTCCACCTTCCTGCACACCCACAAGGCTAGAGTAGACTTTAAGGCATTTAACTATATGACGCCGAGCAGCTGCTGTGTAGTTATGGCGTCAGAAAATCAAACTCCCTTCCTTCCTTCCTTCCTGCAGGTGTTTTTGGAGACAACTAAGGACATTGGCTACTGAATGATGGTGGAATAATTATCAAAAAATACTAGACCAAAAGACACGTAATGGACAGCAGCGTCAAAGGTCCGAGGTGTCCGGTACAGCGATCTACAATCCGCTTGTCAAGCCAAACGTGGATTATGGCAAACCCTTCAGCTCGGGAGATGCCTTTGGTCTGCAGTGGTGGTGCGTAGGTGGTAAACTCTTTTTCTACTAAGGTGTTTTCTGGATCTGTACCAGACTTTTTCCCATTTTTGCTGCCAAACAACAACAAAACAGCTGTTGTGTTCCGGTCAGAAAGGTATAAAGAGCCTTTATAATTGCATAGCTGTCAGGCACCTACAGCAGAACTAGGGTAACCGACATAGTCGTAAGGATTAACAGCATAAATGGTAAAGGCCCAAACACATAGCTGGCAGATCTGAACTCCGTTGGAGACGAAAGGTTCTCGAGTAGCAACTTCGTTCAAGCAAACAATGTGAGAATTGTGAAAACAGTAAGATGACCTGCCACTGAATGGAGCGACGATCTGTACAACATTACTGGGAATCGATCACCATGAATACTCCAAGTTACACTTTTCTCTTATCAGTAATCAACCTACGACCTCCGTGGACGAATGACACCGGTTTTCACGATGACCAGCCAGGGGTATATTCAAATACTGGTGGGTTATTTTCACGGGCCTGGGTATATGTGGTACGTTCCTTGTTTCTGATTTCATATCACAAGTGCTTAAGCTACTTATTTTGGGATCAGAGCAATGAATGATAATCAATTTAAGTATTTATTTATTTATTAAAAGAAAGAAAAGTTTCTCCTTCTACTTGTAGACAAATGACAAATTTCAGGCCATCCCGTTAGAGATACAGAGAGAGAGATAGAGAGAGAAAGAGAGAGACAAAGAGACAAACAAAATAAGTTCAAAAATCTTCATTCACCTGACGTTGTAAAAGTCCCGGTGCGGCACGGCCTTCTGCAGCGCCAGCTCGTGGATTTCGTTCAGCAGCACGTGCATCTTGAACTTGGAGAAGAGGTAGCTCAGACGCCGGAAGCAAAATGATTTCCTGTAAAGTAATTTAGTAAATAACACGATAGTCGAGTGGTTGGGTGAATTTTGGATTGAGAAAATCAGAGTCCGATACCCAAGGCTCGTACTAATGGTTTTTTCAAAAACTTATGCACGATTTATATCGTTGGCTTGAATATAATGACGGTGACGGGCTCACCACCTGGCACGTTGTCCAACAAAATGTTTTCGGTGTATGATCGGTCTAAAACCTCTGTCTACTTAATTATTAAGACTCTATCTACCCCAGTTTTGGGATTGGAGTTATCATAATTTTATTTACTACTTACATAATGACCTATAATAGTTAATAGCATGACATAAGCCTCTCATATAAGTGAATCTCTCGGCTATCGTGAATGTGTTGAAGGCATAGAATTATTGTATGAATACGGAAATAATTATAAGCATTATTTGCAACTAACAAGGGCCCGTCGGCTATCATGTCGCCGAGTTTGTTCAGATCCTCGGCGTACTGGGTAAAGGATACCCCCTGGTAGTTCAATGCCTTGGACGCCATAACGTCGACCTCGCTGCGGTACACACGGACCAGCCCATTCGACCAGCGGAACACGTAGTGCTTGTCCGACGGGATGGGACAGGACCAGGGGTCGGGGTTCTCTGGCATGGATGGCGCGAAAGAATGGTTATGTTAACAGTTACGTATCCGAGTTTATTTATCTACACATGACTATATTATATAAATAAATATCTTTACGCAATTCCCAATACAGGGGTAGACAGGGAGAGTCTAGACAATTAAGTCCCTTCGACCCACCTTTTACCGAAGATATTTTCGGGACAACGTGACAGGTGGTGAGCCTGTCGCCGTCTTTATGTCCAAGCCAACGATGTAATTCATACATAAGTTTTTTGAAAAACCCATTGGTACGAGCCTGCCACCTGGGGATCGAACTCGGGTCTCTTGACTCGAAATTCCGACCACCCAACCACTCGGCTATCGTGACTATTATAAATAATAAATAAATAAATAAATAAATATCTTCACGCAATTCCCAATACAGGGGTAGACAGAGGTCAAGTTTAGACAATTAAGTCCCTTTGACCCACCTTCCACCGAAGATATTTTCGGGACAACGTGACAGGTGGTGAGCCCGTCGCCGCCTCTATGTCCAAGCCAACGATGAAATTCGTACATAAGTTTTTTGAAAAACTCATTGGTACTGCCACCTGGGGATCGAACTCGGGTCTCTCGACTCGAAATTCCGACCACCCAACAACTAGGCTATCGTGACTTGACTGACTATTATCCAAGAGTATATTTAAAAATGTTTCTTTGTGGAAATATTTGGGGGAGGCCCATGTTCAGCAGTGGACTTTTGGTAGTCTATCAACTATTTTGATAGCTAGTACAAACTGGCGAAACTGAGCTAGTAGAAACTGGCGAAAGGAACTCAGAGGATAGGAAGAAAAAATGTTGATAGTGACTGAGCCAAAGCCCTGATTCACCGGGCTGTTCTGTGAGCTGGTGCATATTAAAATACCGCCTTTCTGAAGCCCATGTTCCCCAGTTTGAAAGTCCAGGAGCACAAGTCCGTTTTCCGGCGCGTCTAGAGAGATATAAGAAGCTCCGAGATGGGGCTGCCTAGAGCGGCCAGCGTGGGTGAATGTCTGCGAAAGCTTTCCTGTGGCACTGCGGTCAAGATAAGGCGATGGTAGAGCACTGAGACTGGAGCTTAAGTCGATGCGTGCCTGATATAACCTACTTGCCCCCGTGAGGGTGGGCATGCGCGAGGTATTTCACGTATATAAATAATAGTTAAAAAAACTAAAAAACACGTTTTTTTATAGAAAACCGAACTAAAAAATAGAAAACAAATTTAATAAATTTAATTTATGAATAGCGTTAAAAATTTAAATAAATATAAATTAATAAAAAAAGTTATTTTATTTTAAAAAAGCGTGGGGTGATTTTTGTGAGTAAGGCGTGAGATAAGTAGAATTTTATTAAACGATTATAACACATCTGTTGCGATCATTCTGCTAATTGTGATAATTGCTACTGATGGATAGATTGATTGATGATGGATGGATTGGTAGAAGAAATAAGGAGGAGTGGTCTTCTTTCTTTCCTTCAGCCAGTAAAAGCCCACTACTAAAAAGATTGCCACAAAAAGGCATCTTTTTTCCATGTTCATTCTTATTATTGATGGTAGCATCAAGGAACCGATGGTCATTGTCGTCTTACTTAGCCTTGCATCTTAAATGTGATTTTTTTTATAGTAAAGGGAGGCAAACGAGCTGGTGGCTCACGTGATGGTAAGTGATTACCGCCGCCCATGAACACCCGCAATACCAGAGGCATAGCAGATGCGTTGCCGCCCTTACAGTGCCCCCTCCCCCCCTCCCCAGAATTGGGAGAGGAGGTGTGTGGGCCTCCGGTTATCTGCACTCACCAGGCGAAACGCAGAATTTTGTCAGACTTCTACTTCACGCCGGTATTCTGTGAGGTTAAGCTTTTTAAGATATTATCAAAATGATAATCACTCTACTCATATCTGTCAATAAAATATTTATAACAATTGACAACTTGCAGCCCACGCTTTTTTTCAAAATAAAATATTTTTTTGTTCTCACTGTTATTAATTTATATTAATTGAAATTTTTAACGCTATTCTTAATTTAAATTTATTAAAATTTATTCTCTGTTTTTTAGTTCGGTTTTCTATAAAAAGCGTGTTTTTTAATTTTTTTTAAACTATTACTTATTTTACTTTTTTGTTTTTTTTTTATCAAGTTAGTGTATTGTCATAGGTCCTCGATAAATCTACAAAATTTGAACGAAATATGGCCATTTAAAGTGGGTCAAAATCGCGCCCAAAGAAGTCGGTTACAAACATACATACATACAAGTGAAGCTAATATAAAGCATGTAAAAAAAGGTTACATTTAGTTTTAAAATTTACAGTAAGAATATTAATTGTACCCTCAACGTTAGGCTCGGGGGCTTCTTCTTGGCTCTCGAAGGAAGTTCTAATATGGTCCGGCAGTCCGGAAGGTGTAACATTGTTGACCATTTCATCCACTTGAACTGAAGAAAAACATGCGTTTCTTTTTTTTGTTAAGGAATTATAAATAACAAATAGCAAACAAATTAGAATTGGTGGAACTTCAGTTGAAATTATTTCCAAAATCAAAAAGCCGTAAAAAAAGTATTATTAAAATTTATTGTTCCATTGGTGATGAAGAAAGGACTCACCACATCCTTTCTTCCCCTCTGTGTCATAAGAGGCGAATAATTGTAATATTAGCTTTAACAATAGCAGTTGAACCGACGAACGCCGGGACAACCATCTTTAAACACACAGACAAAACTTAAGTAGATAGATTTTATGGCTGGAATGTCTGGTACTCCGATAGGCAATCCGGTTATCTAGCGTGGTCATTACAGCAAAATCCTTCTTTTCGAGAGGCATGTGTTCTGCAGTGAGCACTTAGAACTAGAAAACTAAAATAAAATAAAATAGAAGAACACAGGACAACCGACAGAAATGAGCCAGTTAAAATTGGATAGACACCAGCCTCGCAGAAAACAATAAGCATTAGGTGTTCTGCGGTATCTTGTGCGACTGATCTGATGGATGAAGTAACCAGAGGACGAAACTCCTATCCTTTCTTGTTTCCTTTCCTTTCCCTTTTCATAGGTTTTTAATAATAAAGTACGGTAAAAAAGACTATAAAAAAATGGCTACGTAGCTTCTTTTGCCGGTTTGTTCTTCAGAGGAATCTCGTAACGAAGTCGTAGTAACTTTAAAATTTTATATTACATTTACATTACAAGTAAACTTTATATTACAATATATGTCGAAAATTCATGATTTTGATTAACCACTTAAAATCAGAAAACGAAGAACGCATACGTGCTGAGTCGGACCACCTGCTAGGTAAGTCATTGTACTGGTACGTAAGGCTCTCGGAGCGCGTTGCCATTTGCAGGTAAAATTCGGCTCTTTCATCTGGCAACACAGAAAGTTAAAACTGAGTAAGAATAAAATGTTTACAAGCGAAATTAATAATCATTGATAGAATTTTCTTTAATTATAAATTCTAATCATAGAGTAAACAACTGTATTTATATTAACGTAGTTAATATAAGTACAGTTACAGCATATACAAGCTGCGAAGGCATTAAGTATATTTCGTAGTATTAAATACACGAAGTGTATGTAAATACACATACACACATACACAAAGAACGTCGTGTGGGTGTGTGTCGTGTTCTTACATGGTACCAATATTTTTTAAGAATACTAGTAATGCCATTGATTTATTTGATTTATGTATTTATTTTATTTATTTATAGTAATGCCAAATAACACTTCTAGTATTCCTGTTTACTACTCCAACTAAGCTGACAACAGACCGTCCAATGGCCCAAACTTGCTATGTTATTACCATAATCCTAATATACTAAGTTCACAAACTAAACCATTAAGCTATTGACGCTTTTCGCTACATTTAATTTTGAGCATGAAATATTAAAAGAAGAATTAGAACGAACCAAAAACAATCTAGCCAGTGCTAACCTAGAAATAGAGAATCTTTTGCTTGAAATCAGCTCATTAAAGAAAAAAATTTTGGAGCAAGAAAAAACAATTGCTCAACTACGGGACACATGTAATAATCTCTGTCATGGTTCTTATAAATCTATAGGGTCAGTTCAAAAAAAGAAAAATAGGAAAAGTTTAATGTTAGAAATAAATACCCCTAAAAAAGATGAACAAAAGGAGCGATTGGATCCCATAGGTGAAAGTCTAAAAAAATATCAAATAATAAATTCTATTCAGAAAAACGTACAACAGATGAAGCTTCTGCAAGCTTAAAGAGTAATCAATATGATAATATTGAAATCGAACAAAAATATTGCTTAAATCAAACAATATTAAAACAAAAAACAATTTATGTCCTTGGTGACCAACAAGCTATTGGATTTGCTAATGAAATACGTATGGAACGTACATCTAGAAATAGTAATAGTTATAAGATCATGTCTTTTATTAAACCATACTCTCTCTGTTGTGAATCATTGAATTATTCAAAATATATTGTCGATAATTTAAGCTGTAATGATAGGATTATTATTGCTGCAGGTGCTAATGATTCAAATCCTGTTAAATTTATAAATGATTTAGGTTTAGTTCTCCATAGTTTAAGAAACCATAAAGTGTATGTCCTACAAGTTGTAAATAATCCTTATTTGAATACAAGAACATTGAATGATAATATTGCATCATTGGTTAAGCGATAAATTCTATAATTATAAAAAATACATATGGATCATGTCGAAAAAAATTAATTTTAATATTGACTGTTTTGACTATGATACTACTTACCTCTCATTAAATATGTTAAGAAATAAAAATGTAATTGCTAATTATGATAATGATCAAAAGTTACTAATTAAACAAGAAACAAAAATACAATATGCTAAAGGCACGATACCGATGAATAATAATTTTAATTTAAATAAGCAAAAACATATGTTAATTGGTGAGGAAGTTAAAAATTATTCAAAAGAACTAAACATAAAAAAGGGCTTATAACTTTTTATTTTCGACCATTAAATAAAAGCAATAAGACAGAATTACATACTACCTTTCGTACTTAAAAATAGGTCAATTAAAACAAAGTTAACTTTATTGCATCAAAATATAGCTAGTTTTTACTCAAAAAAAGATATTATTGACTTGACACTGAATGATTTACATAAACATGAACATTTACAAATTGACATATTATGTTTAACTGAAACGTTCATAAAATCATCAGAACATGAAAACTATTCGCTGATTGGTTTTAATTTGGCCAGCTGGTTTGGTCGAGAAAAAAGTAGAGGTGGAGTATGCATCATGACTAGAAAAAACATGAATACCAGGAAATAAAATACTTATATGTCTTCTCAGAACCACATAATTTTGAATGCTGTGGAATAGAGGTACCAAAGTTTAATCTATTCATTATATGTATCTACAGGACACCTAGATCTGATGTTAAAATATTCTTTAGTAAGCTACAGACTTTATTAGAGAGACTTACAAGTAATTATAACAGAAATATAGTTATAGCTGGTGACTTTAACATTAATACAATGAAAATATCTAAAATAACAATTGAATTTAATGAAATCTTATTGAATTTTAATTTAATTAACCACATAAACGTACCAACCCGCAAATCAAGCTCTATTGACCATATTTTAAGCAACATAAGTAATGTAAGTGTTTTAATAAAAAAAGTTGTATTTATCTGATCATGAAACTGTACAAATCATAGCCTTCGATGTTAGTAAAGAAAATAAAATGGTCCGGAAAACTTGGGAGTTCAAAAGGAATTATGATATAAATAAATTTAGAGAATGTTTAAAAAATCTTAAATTTTTTCAGGTTCATGAAATCCTAGATATCAATCTTGCTTACGAAAAATTTGAAGAATTAATCATATTATTTTATAATTTATGCTTTCCAATTATTAAGAAAAGAATACAAAACATGCTTGACCAAAATAAATGGATTACAAAAGGTTTGAGAATTAGTTGCATAACGAAAAGGAAACTTGGTTTTAATTATTACAAAAATAATACAACGGAAAACAAAACAAAATTTAAATTTACACCAGGTTACTTAAAAAATGTATTGACAAATCGAAAAAAATTACTAATTACAAAATATTAAGAAAAAGTAAAAATATTTGCAAAACATCATGGGATATTATTAAAAATGACGTAAATTATCATGTTGAACCTACTGAAATAAATACAATTAAATTCAATAATGAACTTTTAAGATCTCCCCACAAAATAGTCAACGCTTTCTGTGCATATTACCAAAATGTTACCAAGATGGCTGGGACTAGAAGGGCTGATGAGAGTAGGAATAATAAAATTAGAGCAACTTGTCACAGTATGTTTTTACACCCAGTTACAATTATGGAAACCAAGCAATTAACTAACTAGTCACGATAGCCGAGTTGTTGGGTGGTCGGAATTTCGAGTCGAGAGACCCGAGTTCGATGCCCAGGTGGCAGTACCAATGAGTTTTTCAAAAACTTACGTACGAATTTAATCGTTGGCTTGGACATAAAGGCGGCGACGGGCTCACCACCTGTCACGTTGTCCCGAAAATATCTTCAGTGGAAGGTGGGTCAAAGGGACTTAATTGTCTAGACTTGACCTCTGTCTACCCCTGTATTGGGAATTGCGTGAAGATATATTTTATTTTTTATTATATAAGCAATTAATAACCTCCCTTAGAAACTCAAGAGCAGAAGGATATGATGGGTTAAGAGTAAAAATTGTAAAGCAATGTAAGGATGAATTGGCGCCAATTCTCACGCACTTAATTAATTTTTCGTTTGAAGTCGGCGTTTTCCCTGATAAATTAAAGCTGTCAATAGTAAACCGATATACAAGAAAGGTGACAAACAAGATCCTAAAAATTATCGCCCAATTGCTATTCTTTCTCCTTTGGCAAAGATATTTGAAAAAGCAATGAAAAAACGATTAATGGACTATTTCAACAAGAATAATTTGTTAGCTAAAGAACAATATGGCTTTCAACAAGATAAGTCTACAACTTTGGCATGTTTCAATCTTGTTAAACAAATTGTTGATGTAATAGACAATAAGGAGAATGTAACAGCCATATTTTTCGACATGTCGAAGGCGTTCGATTTCGTATGCCATAGCATTTTGCTGAAGAAACTGGAATTATATGGCATAAGAGTACCGATATTGAGTTGGTTTGCATCTTACTTATCATCAAGAAAAGAATGTGTTGAAATAATGAGATTGAATAAAAAAATACATTAAAGTCATTTCGTTCTCCGCTAGTAGTCAAAGACTCTGGTAGTCCTCAAGGTAGTCTTTTGGGACAATCCTTATTTATAATTTATATCAATGATTTACCTTCGTCAATGACATTTCCTTCCGTAATGTTTGCTGATGACATATCAATAATAATTAATAATAGATATGGAGATAATAGTAAGTATGAGCAGGACATAAACAATGGGGTATGTGACATTGTTTCTTGGCTATATGATAATAATTTAAAAATATAAATAAAAATATCTTCACGCAATTCCCAATACAGGGGTAGACAGAGGTCAAGTCTAGACAATTAAGTCCCTTTGACCCACCTTCCACCGAAGATATTTTCGGGACAACGTGACAGGTGGTGAGCCCGTCGCCGCCTTTATGTCCAAGCCAACGATGAAATTCGTACATAAGTTTTTGAAAAACTCATTGGTACTGCCACCTGGGGATCGAACTCGGGTCTCTCGACTCGAAATTCCGTCCACCCAACAACTCGGCTGTCGTGACTTCTTTTTATAAATAATTTAAATGTAAATGTTATTTTAATGTATGATAATAATTTAAATGTTAATATTTCTAAAACTTGCTTTATACAGTTTTGTAATAGGAACACTAGTACAATAACACTTGACATTAAATACAATAATGAAATTGTTAGAGAAAGTGAACAAACTAAGTAACTTTCTAGGATTAATTGTAGACGAGAATTGTAACAGGAAGGCTCACATAGACGAGGTTTGCAAAAAAATTAATAGGTATGCGTATGTTCTGCGACAATTGAGGAAAACATCTTCACTTGAAACAGCGATGACAGCATACTATGGGTATGTTGCATCTACGTAAAAATATGGTTTACTTATTTGGGGTAATAGTCCTGACTGGAAGAGAGCATTTATTAGACAAAAAAAATGCCTAAGGGCAATGATTGGGGCTAAATGGCATGAGTCTTGCAGGCCTTTGTTTAGAGCACTTAACGTTCTTACGTTGCCAGCAAAGTACATATTGGAAGTTGGTATCCATTTAAAAAATATAAACATTTGTACAAAAAAGCGACCGATATATTCCCGCGAAACACAAGGAATTGTGAAAGACTGGTATTCGATCGAATACCCAAAACTGCATTTTATCATCACAATTGTAATGCTATGACTACAAAAATATACAATAAACTGCCATATGAGATAAAAGAACAAAAAGACATAAAACAATTTAAGACTAAGCTCAAGACTTGGCTATTGACCAGAAACTATTATGACATAAAGGAATTTTTAAATGAAAGCAATTAATAATTTTTAACTTTTCTCAAGTATTGACATGCGCTATAATAAGGATGACACATAATAATAATTAGGATTACAAATTTAGTTAAGTAGCAATGTTGTTTCTTTAGTGTTAATAAAATCTTTGCTTCGTGTATAACGATTAAAAAAAATAATGAAATTTTCGTACACCAATACTGGTAAACATGTTGTGAACTTTGACTATTAATATTGTAAGATCTGTTGTGAATCTACCATGTTTGTACGAATAAATGATTATGATTATGATTTTAAATGAAATCATATTTTGGATTCTAAATGCACCCCCAACATTCTTGGCGTATGTAGGTTTATATCATAACATAAGAATAAATCTACCAGCGAGAGAAGGTTACTTATTTACATCCACGTCACAAATAACTCAGCATGTTATTTAAGCATACACGAGTACCCACAAATACATAGAGTTTAGAAAAATCGGTACTATTTCAAATCCCCTCTGTCTCATTTACATACCGATTATGGCATAAGAATATACCAGCCCCTTTCTTCTAGTGGATGTCGAAATATCATTGGCTATCGACAAGTAGCGAGATAACCATTGCAAAAAATGCAAGACCAAAAGCAGACCGGTGACGGGAGGCAGCGTCTATGGTGCTAGGTGTCTATCACTGCGATAGTCAAGTCGCTTGCCAGGAGTGGTGATTATGGCTAAACATCTCTCGCGAGCTTTCTCGAAGGGGCCTCCCCTTTGCTATTTGTCTTTGCGTATGTCCTGCAGCAAACATTTATATCCCATTATGTCACTCACAAAATCCAGGTCTGCGCAACAAATTTTTTGTAGCGGAAAATTTACTTTTTATATTTTTTTTAAATAATTAGTTATTTTAATTTAGAGCTTCTAATAAGGGAAGTCGATGCAGAGTGAAGAAATTAGACTCTTTATACTTGTACAATTAAAAACTGGAGAAATCTTACGATTCCATTCCTTTAATGCTTTGTCGAATTTCACTGATGCCAAGTAGTTGGTTGTAGTCCTGCCTGTCTCGAAGGTGGAGAAGAACCCAGCGAGATCGGACGGGAACGACTGGCCGGCAACCTCCATGTAGCGCCGCCGCAGACTCAGAGCTTCCATTAATAGTGATGCTGATCGGGCCAAGTCTTCAAGAGGTACCTGTTTCACGTTCCATATGGATTTATCTAATGATTTTTGTTTAGAAAGTAAGACCGAGTTAGTCACTGATGGTAAGGCAATCCACCATAGGATAACTTAAGTCACTTATAAGTTTATACACAAATTTATGTGCATGCATAATTATATAAAGATATAATTGCCTCTCTTGGTGAGCAGATTGGCGATTGCAGTACCAGACACCTCACACCCTAGACGCATGTGCCCGTCGCCGGTCAGATCAATTTTGATCTGATATTTTTTCGAGAGGGGGTGGTATCATTCTTACCACGACACGACGCAAGGACCTCCTTACTTACCGTGAAATGGAATTCAAAAATACGATTAGCACCAGACCGATGGTGAAATAAGCCAATCTCTCGTCAAAAATACTAGACCAAAATTTGACAACAATAGATAACAGCGTCTAAGATGCCATCAGGCGTCGCGATTATAGCCACGGGAGAGTCTAATATCCTCTTTATGTAAACTTTTACCCTTTGCTATGATGGTCACTCATAGATGGGTTCTTCTTCTTCTTCTTTATAGTCTATCAAGAGTCCATTGATGAACAAAGGCCTCTCTCAGAATTCGCCATAAAGAATGGCCCCAGGAACCTGCATCCTTCGACTCCCAAAAAAAAAATATGTGTTAATCAACTACATCGTATAGGTATTTTCATACTGATAACCAGTAGTAGCCAAGCAGCGGCTTGTGTTGCAAATAGGCTGGCTTATGGCTTATCGTCTTTTTGTCCAAGCCAAAGATACAAATCGTACATAAGTTTAAAAAAATATTGGTATGAGCCTGCTACTCGTACCTGGGGATCGATTTTTTTTTTTAAATTTTCAACAAGGAAAGAAGGAATATCAGATGATTTACTCGTAATATTCAGCTCACCCCGGACGTGTGCGCTCCGTGAATGGACACACGTTGAAATGGAACCACGTGTCGTGCTCCGTAGTCCCCCGGCATCGGACCCCGGGCCCCAAGGCCCTGGTGACGAGTGCGGCTGCGCGATGTTTCCTCCATGCCCTCAGAATTCTGTCTGATACATAGTTAGATGATAACAATACATTTTTTATTTGTCTTTCCTCTATTTCCCATGCTAGAGTAGGCAAAGGTCTAGAAAATGAATTTCTTTCGACCCACTTTTCACCGAAGCTTATGGTGTTGAACCTATGAATGCGTTGGTGTCCAAGCAAACAGCACAATGTAATTACATATATTTTTTTTTTTTACATATATATATATATATATATATATATATATATATATATATATATATATATATATATATATATATATATATATGTATATATATATATATATATATATATATATATATATATATATATATATATATATATATATATATATATATATATATATATATATATATATATATATATATATATATATATATATATATACTTTTAACAATGGTAGAGCCACGCATCAGCTTTTGTTGTTGCATGAATGGGCCGGCTCGACCGAAGAAGTACCACGACCTCACAGAATACCGGCGTGAAGTAGAAGTTTAACAAACTTCTGCGTTTCGTCTGGTTAGTGCACGTACCGGAGGTCCACACACCCCCCTCCCTCAAAACATGGTAGCGGAAGAAAAAAATCTACCCCAGGGGGGTACCAGTACCACCGGCGCTGGAGAATCCACCTCTGGGCACCCGCGCTCGGGCAACCAATCGCTGCCTGAGCGTGGATGCTCAGGCTGCCCCTCGTATTCTGGTGGCGGCAAAGTTCCGCTCTGTTCCCATACTGTTCAAGGCAAACGAAGCAAAAAACCTTCGGCACCCCTTACTACGCTTGCCGTGGATTTCTGCAATATCAGGGGACTCCACTCTAATCTTGATGCCATCCACTACCATCTAGAGACGGCAAAGCTGGCCTTGCTCTTTCTTACCGAGACGCAGATATCCTCTCCGGCGGATACCTCTTATTTTTCCTACCCGGGGTACAAGCTGGAACATTCTTTTGTGCCTCGGGCCGGAGTTTGTGTGTACGTAAGAGAGGATATATGTTCTCAACACCTCGGCAGCCTTGAAGGTAGGGACCTGTCCACCCTTTAGCTACGCATAGACAGCGACGACCACCCTCGCGTCTATGGGTGCCTATATAGGTCCCACAGCGGTAATGCCGAAACTGACCGACTCATCGACCACATCCAAATGGCTGCAGATTCCGTGCTACAGCAGATCCCATCCGCAGAGATCCTGGTACTCGCCGACTTCAGCGCACACCACGCCGAATGGCTACGATCTCGAACCACTGATCATGCGGGGAGATCTGTTTTGACTTTGCCCCAGCATATGATCTGACATAACTGGTTACTTCGCCAACGCGGGTTCCGGATGTGGAGGATCAAACAACTTTCCTGCTGGATCTTCTGCTGACCTCTCATCCGGACGGATATGTGGTCTCCGTTGATGCCCCTTTGGGTTCATCGAACCCCTGCCTGATTCGGAGTAAAGTGCCCATCATGAGCCCATTGCGGTCGCGATATGCTCACCACCTGTCACGTTGTCCCAAAAATATCTTCGGTGGAAGGTGGGTCGAAGGAACTTAATTGTCTAGATTAGAACTCTGTCTACCCCTGTATTGGGAATTGCATTAAAATATTTTTTTTGCCTTAAAGATACCAGACCAAAATTTAAGCAGACCGGACACATACAGAATAGCCGTATGGTGTACACCAAACATGACAAATACAGAATGCGTTTGGGGTTCACAGCGACTGATACAGATTTCATCTCATTCTTTCTTTCTAAAAATAGTTGCAACAGAAGTTCACCCCATGTCTATGGCACCTCATAGACATGGTGTGACATGGATGCAGCTAGCAAATTATTTCATCTCATAAGCCTACTAGTATGCAAAAAAAATTGGTCTGACAGTGAGTTGTCACAACAAATATCGGAGGTATTGGGACTTTCGCTTGCGAACTTCCCTGCTGGATCTTGCTTGCAACAGCTTCTTATTTGTGGTATTTGGGAATTGTTGACAGGTCTTCTAGCAGCAGATTGTGGCATAAAAACTTCAAACATAGTAGTACAATGTCCAGAATTCTAGTTTTTACTTACAAACGTCAACCGGTTTTGTTTTTGCAAGAGTCAAACATTACCGTACTTGTAACTAGTTTCGTGATAAGATTATATCAGAAGATGGAATGATTTAAACAAATTTATTTGGCTTTACCCCATACTGGTTGCAAATTTTGACAGATGACAATATAGATAGCCATGGCTGATTTTGCTATGACATAATAATTATTTTTAATGATAAACTTTTTGCTACAGCAAATTTTTCTGATAAGAATGTGTAAATGTTAATCGAACTTTGTTATATATTTAGTACTGATAATATATTTTTAATAAATGTAATTTTAAATAGTAATATCATGATATGACGAATGCCTAGAGGTTGGGTGATCGAATCTGGAGATCCAAGTTTGATCCCCAGGTAGCAGGCTCATACCAATTGATTTTGGAAACGGGCTCACTACCTGTCACGTTGTCCCAAAAATGTCTTCGGTGGAAGGTGGGTCGAAGACCCCTGTATTGGTAATGGCGTGAAGATATATTTAAATTGTAGGAAAACATAAATTCGGAGTATATTTTATATTTTTAGCCACGGTGGTTGGGTGATTGCAATTTAAGCAAGTAGACTTGAGTTTGATGCCCGAGAAGAAGGCTTGCGTCATTGACTTTTTTAAGCTTATTACAAATTAAGGTCCAGTATATGATGGTAATATTGAACAAAAGTATTAAAATGGCACGATAGCCGAGTGGTTGGGTGGACGGAATCTCGAGTGGAGAGTCCCGAGTTCGATCCCCAAGTGGCAGGCTCGTACCAATGTGTTTTTCATAAACTTATGTACGAATTATGTCGTTGGCTTGGACATAAAGACGGCGATGGGCTCACCACCTGTCACATTGTCCCAAAAATATCTTCGGTGGAAGGTGGGTCAAATGGACTTAATTGTCTAGACTAGACCTCTGTCTACCCCTGTATTGGGAATTACTTTTAGTCCCACTAAAATTATTACTATGCTCGGTGGTGACAGACATCCTTGGATGAGATTAGGAAATAGATTTGTATGTACCGAAAGGATTAGTCTCCCTTGAGCAGTCAATCTCTCTTTCTTAAGCGCTGATCGAGTTTAAATTTTTTCGCTAAATTCATTCGCCAAACGGTCGGCGTTAGTATTTACTTTTTTTATCTAGTGTTTTACAAAAGAGGCGGATAAGGGATAGGCGTTAACCTCTGCACCATACAAGTGATGAATAAAAACTAAAGAAGATAATTGAATATTTAAGTCAAATTATTCGGTGGAAGGTGGGTCGAAAGCACTTCATTGTCTAGACTTGACCTCTACGAGGGGTGATCCAAAAGTAATGATAATCGATTAATTCAGGTCCGCATAAAAATTCAAAAATAATATTTTCTGCTTGCTTATATACTTACTACGTCAGCCAGCCAAAATCTTATAAATAGATCACGATTTCCGGCAGATACATTCATTTGAATACGAACTGTCAAAGAGATAACATGAACATGGAGAAAATGAAATTATAGCTGTCATCAAGTACCTCTGTTTGAATAAAATATCTTTAAAAGACACACACAGTGACTTAGTGGAAACATTGGGGGACTCTGCTCCTCCATATTCTACAGTTACACGCTGGTCCAAGGAGTTTAAACTGGGCAGAACATCCACTGAAGATGGACATCGCGAAGGACGCCCACCCACATCCCCCACTGAAGACAACGTGAAAAAAGTCGAAGATGTTGTGTTGGCAGATCGAAGAGTAACCATCAGGCATGTAGTTGAGGTCACAGGGATCTCATATGGCAGCGTACAAAAAATCCTTGCGAACCAGTTGCATGTGAAAAAGGTCTCTGCGCGTTCGGTACCCCAAATATTAACCGACGAGCAAAAGAAAAATCGAGTTGACATTTCGAGGTCAATCTCGAAAAGTTCTAAGCAGATCAAGAAAATTATTTGTTCCGTTTTGTGACTATGGACGAGAGCTGGATCCACCATTTTGATCCTGGAACGAAACAACAATCGATGACTTGGAAGCAAGCCTCCTCACCGACGCCAAAGAAATTCAAAGTTTCAAATTCGGCGGGAAAGGTTATGGTATCTGTTTTTTGGAACGCTCAAGGTATAATTATGGTGGAATATTTGGAAAAGAGAGCCACTATTATGGGCTCTTACTAGGCAGACCAAATAAGAAGCTTACGGGAGGCCATTAAGGACAAAAGACGCGGCAAACTGCGAGCTGGAGTGCTGTTTTACCAAGACAACGCACCGGCTCACAAAGCCGCAGTTGCGATGGCTGCCATTCAAGAAACGGGATTCGAACTGCTCGAACTCCCTCCCTATTCGCCAGATCTAGTTCCTAGTGATTTCTACCTCTTTCCTCGGCTCAAGGAACGCCTCCGAGGCCAGAAATTCGAAGACGATAGCGAAGTAATGGCCGCTGTTGAAGCGTTTTGGGAGGGTCAAGACAAAGAATTTTTTTAAAAGGGAATCCTGGTTTTAGAAAAAAGATGTACTAAATGTATTGATTTGTTAGGAGACTACGTAGAAAAATAAATTATTATTTTAACTTTAATTACCGTGTTTTATTTTCATTATCATTACTTTTACATATTCATAATTATTTTTACATCACGATAAAAAGTCACGATAGCCGAGTTGTTGGGTGGTCGGAATTTCGAGTCGAGAGACCCGAGTTCGATCCCCAGGTGGCAGTACCAATGAGTTTTTCAAAAACTTATGTACGAATTTCATCGTTGGCTTGGACATAAAAGGCGGCGACGGGCTCACCACCTGTCACGTTGTCCCGAAAATATCTTCGGTGGAAGGTGGGTCAAAGGGATTGGGAAAATTGTCTAGACTTGACCTCTGTCTACCCCTGTATTGGGAATTGCGTGAAAATATTTATTTTATTTTTATTTATTTTTACATATTCATAATTATCATTATTTGGATCACCCCTCGTATCTACCCCTGTATTGGGAATTGCGTTAAGATATTATTATTATTATTATGAGGTATTTGTTATATTTTCTCGTTTGGTTGGGTTTTTATATACATAAAAATAAAAATACATAAAATTAAATTAATAAAGTACTATAAAATATATACGTTATAAACCCTACATAAAAATAATAAATAAATATTAAGACCCAACCAGACGGAAGCCCTCGACATGGGAGACCAGACGGCCGAGGGTTAGGGCGACAGGGAGAGAAACCGGCGGACGATGCGGGCTGTATCGAGGAGCACCGCCTTCTGCATTTGAGCTCGGAGCGGTCCGTCACGGAGTCCCAGTCGCCTCAGATGTTCAGCGAGGCTGACTGGGATTAACCCATTCGCAGAAACAACTATAGGAATAATTTCAGCGGGCACCCCACCCCACATGTCGGTCACCTCGTGAGCCAGGTCCAGATATTTCGTCTTTTTGTCTGTTTCGGCTTTCACGAGGTTCTCGTCATACGGGATGGTTATGTCCACCAAAAATATACTTGACTGTGCCCGGTCCATCAACACGACATCAGGCTTATTTGCCAGAATCGTCCTGTCCGTGATGATGGGCCGGTCCCAATAGAGCCTGGCGCGGTCATTTTCGAGCACGGCCTCCGGAGAGTACTTATAGTAAGGCAGTTTCCGTCCGACGAGACCGTATTTAAGGGCGAGCTCCTGATGTAAAATCCTGGCTACTAAGTTGTGTCTATGCAGATACTCAGAGTTAGAAAGCATGGAACAACCGGAGATGACATGCCGAAACGACTCCCCAGGATGGCGACAAGCTCGGCAGATGTCGACGGTGCCATCCCTTAGGATGTATCTCCGATAGTTGTTCGTCTTAATAACCTGATCCTGTATCGCACAGACAAAACCCTCGGTTTCCCCAAAGAGGTCACCGAAACGTAGCCAGTTGAGGGAGGCGACAGTATCTACGAACGGCTCATGTAGAACCTTGTAGAACCTCCCATGGAGCTCTTTCTCCTTCCATACGGTCTCCCGGTCGGAAATGCTCTGTACTCCCGGGTCCTGCCATTGCTCGTCGGCCAAAGATAGAGCGGTAAGTCCTTTATCACTTATAACGACGTCTGCGTAGAACGAATCATCCGATTTCACCAGAAAGTAATTACGGAGGCAGCACACCTCGCGATTGTGCATGGTGAGAGCGCTTAAAAAGCCCCTCCCGCCATGCTTCCGCGGTAAGTACAGCCTCATTACTGACGACCTTAGATGATGCATCCTGTGAGACGTCATAGTGGTCTTAGTCGTTCGAGTTCGGCATCATCGAAAATTTTCGAACGGATGATATACCGAACTCGTTCTGCAAGGTTTTGCTCGGTGACAGTAACAGTAGGCTCGAGCTCAGCAAAGAAGCGATGCATCCTAGCCCGATATGCAAATCCTCCGGTTTCTTCCCCTGTAGCCCTAAATTACGCCTGCAATGCGTTCATATTCATGTTCTTCGTCCATCGCATGCGGCGTACTCCACCAGTGGCGGGTGCCAATTGCTGGATTCCAGAGGACCCTGCTGACACCAAGCCAACTGGTGGGGATGATGGATGCGGGGTGGAGCTGGATGGTCGTGCTGCCCCCCGCACTCGGCTGGCGGCCCGCATGCTGCCGCGTCCAGCGCCAGCTCCAGACGCGCCCTGGCGGCCCCCAGGCAGCGGCCCTAAACGCATTCTCTTATTTTCCATCATCCATTTATGGGGCGTCATTTAACGGAAGACGCCCCCAGACCGGCACCGTTTAATGCAGCGAGGCCATATGCACAGACGGGCCTGTGCACCCTCAAGTATTTTGAGACATGGCGCTAACATCTCATGGCAAGGTGCTGACTGATTGCGCCGATGTAACAGTTTTGTCACTTAAGCTGTTACGCCGGTTATTATTATTATTATTATGGCTGCTATTATTATTATTATTGTTGAGAAGTTTTGTTTTTTCTCAGCTTTCAGCTGGTCATATTGCTGTTTACGGGCATATGCCAAGTAAACAACTTTAAAACTATTAATAATGTTGGTAAGGACTATTTACTAATTAGGGTGAAAATATATTTTCATCTACTTGTAAAAATTTCCTAACAATACGACAGGTGTTTAATATGACTGCTTTCTGCATACTTATGTATGTGTTTTCCTGAATATTCAAAAGTTTTAAACTGTGGTGAAGGTGTTTTGGGATGATTCCTGTGGTTGATAATACTATTGGTACTACGTAGACTTTATTTTGTTTCCATATTCTTGTTACCTCTTCTTTTAACTCGGCATATTTGTGTATTTTTTCTGTTATTGTTTTTGATATGTTATGCGTGTTAGGTACTGCAATGTCGATTAAGTAAGTTGTATTGTTAGTTTTATCTTGCAAAATAATATCTGGTCTATTGTAGTGTATTGTTTTATCTGTAAGAATAGCACGGTCGTAATAAAGTTTGTATGTAGAATTCTCTAATACTTTGTTAGGGGTATATTTATAGTATGGTTTATTGATGTCGTTTAAAAGTTTATGTTGGGTGGCTAGTTTTAAGTGTATAATATTGGCAACTTGGTTGTGTCTGTGGGTGTAATCAGTTTGTGTAAGGTGGGGACATGCTCCAGTTATGTGTTGAATTGTTTCTGACTGTGTATGGCATTTTCGGCATTTATCGTCTGCTAATGTTGGATCTTTAACAATATATTTACGGTAATTTCTTGTATTGATGACTTGATCTTGAATAGCCAAGATGAAGCCTTCTGTTTCAGGAAATAATGTACCTATTTTAAGCCATCTATTAGATGCTTCTTTGTCTATTTGTGTTTGTTCTAAGTCATGTGGGTGTCGTCCATGAAGTGTTTTTTGTTTCCACTTTTCTATCGTGTCATGTTCTAGTTTGAGGGTGTTCATATTTGTGTTTTCGGTTAATTTAGATTGGATTAGGTTTAACGGTGTAAAGTTAATATCGTTTTGTACAATGGCTTTATGTATATTACTTTTGATTGACTTTTGTTGAAAGAAATTATGTAGATTTAAGACCTGTTTTTGCCATAAATCATGTGTTTATGAGACCTCTGCCTCCGTTATGTCTTTTAATTGTTAAACGTTCTATTGCAGATTTTGGGTGATGGTTATTGTGTTTGGTAAGAATAATGCGTGTTGCTCGTTCCATAGTGTGTATATTTGTTTTGTTCCATTTTATGATACCAAATGAGTATGTGAGTATTGGGATAGCGTAAGTGTTAATAGCTTTTATAAGGTTTTTGCCTCAAAGTCTCGTTTTACAAAGATGTGTTACTCTTTTTTTGTATTCTGTTATAAGGTTTTGCTTAATTTTGCTGTGATCTATGCCCTTTAGTTGGTAGTATCCAAAATACTTATACACATCACCTGGTTCCATTGCTGTTATAATTTTATTCTGCGTATCATCCAATGCGTAGTTTCCAGTTCGTATAGTGCCTTTAACAATGTGAAGTATTTTACATTTGTCTAACCCGAATTGCATGTTAATGTCGTTGCTAAATGTAGTCGTTATTTTTATTAATCTGTCCATTTCTTTCTCAGTTTTGGCGTATAATTTAATGTCGTCCATATAAATCAAATGGGATATTACTGTCTGGGTAGTATCATTTTTAAGGCAATACCCAGCATTTTGGCTGTTAAGTAAATTTGATAGTGGGTTTAAAGCGAGGCAGAACCACAGTGGGCTCAGAGAATCACCTTGATAAATACCTTTTTTAATATTTATTTCTCGTGTTCTAAATGTTGTGTGCTGGTGATTAATGTATAGTGTAGTTTTCCATAAGGGCACAATTTTTTTAAGGAATTGTATAATAGAGTTATTTATTTTATAAAATTTAAGTGTTTTGATTAACCAAGAGTGTGGAATACTATCAAACGCTTTTTGATAATCTATAAACGTACAATGTAAATTGCGTTTCTTCGTTCCTGTGTGTTTGTGTATCACAGAATCAATTATAAGTTGTTCTTTGCAACCCATGTGGCCTCGTCTGCATCCTTTTTGTTCTTCTGCTATTATATTGTGTTTTTCCGTGTGCGTTCTGATTTTATGTGTAATAATTGACGTAAGTATTTTGTATATCATTGGTAAACATGTAATAGGTCTATATTGTGAAGGTTTTGTAGTGTATTGTTCTTTTGGTAACATGTAGGTTATCCCTTTAACAATAAATTCAGGTATGTTTTGTTTTTGTAATATGATTTCTGTTAAATTCTTTGCAAAATGTTTGTGTAATACTACTAATTTTTTATACCAATAATTACAAATTTTGTCACTGCCTGGTGTTTTCCAGTTGTGTAATTTAGCAGTAATGTTCTTAACATCTTCCTCTGTAATATTTTCGAACTCCATTTCAGGGATCGAATTCCAACGTTTTCTTTCTTCACTTATCCTTTCCTTATTCTTATCCTTTCTTATATATTATGCTTCAGTGTTGTGTTGTATTTCATGCTCCCAAATATTCGACCAGAATCTCTCAATCTCTTCAACAGCCGGTATTTCATTAGTTTCCACGTTTTTATTTCCTTTGCTTGTATTTAACTTTCTGTAGAATAATTTTTCATTGGTCGTAAATAGATTATTGTCTTCTTTTCTTTGTAATGCTTTTTTATACCTCTTAAGTCTATTAGCTTTGAGTGATAATTTTTGTTTTAATGTATCTAAGAATTCTTCCGGTTTTCTATTTTCGCCTTCATGTGTAGAATGTATTTTATTATTTTTAAAAATTAGTGTTACTCTTTCTACTACTTTTTTTGATCTATTATTATTGTGAATAAATTGGGTGAGTTTACCTATATCGGAACGTAGCTTTTGTATATATTTTTCTAGTCTAATTTGCCATGACGGTCTAACATAGTTTTTATGCCGTAATGTTTCATCAGTTTTTTTGATTTTATAGCCTAATTCTTGCGAAATGATCATTGCCGTACAGTATATGAGTGTGTGGATGTCTGTTAAGCGTACTTCGTCAGATATGTGCTGAGGTAGTATACTATTGTTGAAAATGTTCACTAGTCGCTGGAGATCTTTACTATATCTTAATTTAGGTAGTTTCGGTCGGGCTGTTGGATCCATCCCTGAGAATTCCAATAACACTGTTTTAAATTTATTATTTAACTCTTTTGTTATCGTGTCTTCGTTAATATTTGGAGAATTGAGAGATTCTATTTCATTTTCAATAAGCAATGTAACTGTGTCTGTTTGCGTAGAAACTTCAGCGGTGTATTCATGGTTAGTATATAATGATGAACATATTTGAGATTCCATATATTGTTGTGTATGTGACAGTG
Organism: Sericinus montela; assembly: GCA_029286605.1. Lineage (NCBI taxonomy): Eukaryota > Metazoa > Arthropoda > Insecta > Lepidoptera > Papilionidae > Sericinus > Sericinus montela. Next base: position 8,915,488 of record JAGSMR010000007.1, on the reverse strand, counting down.
ATTGTATTTGTGTGTCTGTGTAAGGGAGGTTAATTTGGGATTGAATGCACGTTAAATTTTCAGTGTCAAGTATACTTGGTGGTGGTGTCGTATTGTGTCTTATTTCCTGATTTGTATTTTCTTCCTGATTTAGTAATACTCGAACTTCTTCTTTCAATAGATTCAATGTTACTTCGCTTAATAACTTATTTCGAATAATAACTCTCCTCTGATCGGATATTCTTTGTTCAGTCACATTTACGCCTGGGTATTTTTGGGTGAATTTTTGATGTAACAGTGTTCTGTATGTTGTCATGTCTGTTTCTAATTTTGTTATGTGGTAATAAGTGCGCATAATAAATAAATTTATTTCAGCTGACCATTTCATGCGCACTCTTGGTTTTCCAGCCTTTGTGGACGCAGGTAAAAAGGCCTTAGAGACCTCCTGCGCAACATCAAAGTGGGCGTCTACGGATTCCCTTGAGTCATCGCTAGTAGTTTTAAATGTTGGTGCATATGACCATGTACTATTAGGACTGTATGGTTCTGTTAAGCTGGATGGGGATATTGTACCTCTATCAGGTGGTTTTTGTTTGGCTGTAACATTTTCGGATACCCCGGTGGGAGCCCGCCTAGTCAACTCCGCACCGCTGACGGTTCGCATGCTGTGACACCCAGCGTCAGCTCCAGGTGTGCCCCGGCGATCACCCCCGGGAAGCGGCTCTATACGTTTACGCTTAGACCTCGTCTCCATTTTTAATGGGTTACCCTTGCCTTGTTAGCCGTATAAGTTTCTATAATAATACGTGTCCGCCCCCCACGTGGGTCAGGTGGTCGACCCGGACGTAAGGTTGGATTTGAGGGGGCTTATTATTATTATTATTATTATGGCGTATTTATTTATTATAATTTCTCGTCTGGTTCGGTTTTTATACATATACAAATATAAGTACATAAAATAAAATAAATAAAGTATTATAAAATACATATGTAATAAATACTAATACATAAATATAATAACAGCAATATAACAACCAGACGGAAGACTTCGGGGACAGGGGAGACCAGACGGCCGAGGGTTAGGGCGACAGGGAGAGAAACCGGCGGATGATGCGGGCCGTATCGAGGAGCACCATCTTCTGCATTTGAGCTCAGGTGGTCCGTCACGGAGTCTCAGTCGCCTAAGATGTCCTGAGAGGCTAACTGGGATTAACCCATTCGCAGAAACAACTATAGGAATAATCTCAGCGGGCATACCACCCCACATGTCGGTCACCTCGTGAGCCAGGTCCAGATATTTTGTCTTTTTATCTGTTTCGGCTTTCACGAGGTTCTCGTCATATGGGATGGTAATGTCCACCAAGAATATCCTTGACTGTGCCCGGTCCATCAACACGATATCAGGCTTATTTGTTAGAATCATCCTGTCTGTGAATATGGGCCGGTCTTAATAGAGCCAGGCGCGGTCATTTTCGAGCACGGCCTCCGGAGAGTACTTATAGTAAGGCAGTTTCCGTTCGATGAGACCGTATTTATGAGCGAGCTCCTGATGTAAAAGTTCTGGCTACTAAGTAGTGTCTATGCAGGTACTCAGAGTTAGAAAGCATGGAACAACCAGAGATGACATGCCGAAGCGACTCCTCAGGATGGCGACAAGCTCGACAGATGTGGACGGTGCCATCCCTTAGGATGTATCTCCGATAGTTGTTCGTCTTTATTATTATTATTATGGCGTATTTATTTATTATATTTTCTCGTCTGGTTCGGTTTTTATACATATACAAATATAAGTACATAAAATAAAATAAATAAAGTATTATAAAATACATATGTAATAAATACTAATACATAAATATAATAACAGCAATATAACAACCAGACGGAAGACTTCGGGGACAGGGGAGACCAGACGGCCGAGGGTTAGGGCGACAGGGAGAGAAACCGGCGGATGATGCGGGCCGTATCGAGGAGCACCATCTTCTGCATTTGAGCTCAGGTGGTCCGTCACGGAGTCTCAGTCGCCTAAGATGTCCTGAGAGGCTAACTGGGATTAACCCATTCGCAGAAACAACTATAGGAATAATCTCAGCGGGCATACCACCCCACATGTCGGTCACCTCGTGAGCCAGGTCCAGATATTTTGTCTTTTTATCTGTTTCGGCTTTCACGAGGTTCTCGTCATATGGGATGGTAATGTCCACCAAGAATATCCTTGACTGTGCCCGGTCCATCAACACGATATCAGGCTTATTTGTTAGAATCATCCTGTCTGTGAATATGGGCCGGTCTTAATAGAGCCAGGCGCGGTCATTTTCGAGCACGGCCTCCGGAGAGTACTTATAGTAAGGCAGTTTCCGTTCGATGAGACCGTATTTATGAGCGAGCTCCTGATGTAAAAGTTCTGGCTACTAAGTAGTGTCTATGCAGGTACTCAGAGTTAGAAAGCATGGAACAACCAGAGATGACATGCCGAAGCGACTCCTCAGGATGGCGACAAGCTCGACAGATGTGGACGGTGCCATCCCTTAGGATGTATCTCCGATAGTTGTTCGTCTTTATTATTATTATTATTATTATTATTATTATTATGGCGTATTTATTTATTATATTTTCTCGTCTGGTTCGGTTTTTATACATATACAAATATAAGTACATAAAATAAAATAAATAAAGTATTATAAAATACATATGTAATAAATACTAATACATAAATATAATAACAGCAATATAACAACCAGACGGAAGACTTCGGGGACAGGGGAGACCAGACGGCCGAGGGTTAGGGCGACAGGGAGAGAAACCGGCGGATGATGCGGGCCGTATCGAGGAGCACCATCTTCTGCATTTGAGCTCGGAGTGGTCCGTCACGGAGTCTCAGTCGCCTAAGATGTCCTGAGAGGCTAACTGGGATTAACCCATTCGCAGAAACAACTATAGGAATAATCTCAGCGGGCATACCACCCCACATGTCGGTCACCTCGTGAGCCAGGTCCAGATATTTTGTCTTTTTATCTGTTTCGGCTTTCACGAGGTTCTCGTCATATGGGATGGTAATGTCCACCAAGAATATCCTTGACTGTGCCCGGTCCATCAACACGATATCAGGCTTATTTGTTAGAATCATCCTGTCTGTGAATATGGGCCGGTCCTAATAGAGCCAGGCGCGGTCATTTTCGAGCACGGCCTCCGGAGAGTACTTATAGTAAGGCAGTTTCCGTTCGATGAGACCGTATTTATGAGCGAGCTCCTGATGTAAAAGTTCTGGCTACTAAGTAGTGTCTATGCAGGTACTCAGAGTTAGAAAGCATGGAACAACCAGAGATGACATGCCGAAGCGACTCCTCAGGATGGCGACAAGCTCGACAGATGTGGACGGTGCCATCCCTTAGGATGTATCTCCGATAGTTGTTCGTCTTTATTATTATTATCATATTAAAATGGCTAAGCTCACATTCCATCGGTGTATATACTGAATAGTAGCGGACCTAACGGAGGTACCACATGTAAGTGAGTGGGATGAATTCGCGTTCGTTTTAAATAATTGTAGCACTGAACACGAACCCGGAACTTAATAAAACTCTGATGGCAAGTAAAAATAAAACTGCCGGCTCTTGTCTGATATCATTTATTAAAAAGAATACTCTTTATATCTAGAAAATGAAAATCGGTACACAATGCTAAAAAAAATTAATTTAGATTATAAACAGTTAACAGACCCTTTGTCTATAATATATAGAACTGACAGTTTATACGTATCATTGTTTAACGATTGAACAGATTTGATAAAATTTGACGAAGAGATAATATGTCACTCTGACACTTGATAATTTTGCCTTAAAATAATGAGTTTATTAATTTAAAAAATTATTAACTGACGCCGAAGGGGGTTCCAAACCGTGTCCTCTGGCGTACAATGTCGATGCTCATAATTCCACTGTCGCAATCGCATTTCACAGGTATGTAGACATCAATACGATAACGCTATTTACATATTGTGGTGCATTTTTGTCAATTTTTAAGCACGTAAGCTTCGCTGTGCTTCTTGTAATTAATCACCAGTGTCCATTAGATACTTGTTAGCATTGTGACAAAATTTTACATTTAACTAAGTTCATTTTATTAAAATGTATTTTTTATTATTACAGCTGCACTAGTTATAGACTCCTTCGTAAAAATTCTTTTACATACCATATTTCTTAGTAAATAATCATATTTCATTACAAACATACATAAATTTCTTGATAAACTGACTAATTACAATAATGTAAAATCGTAAGCAGCAAATTCTGCGTTTGTTAAGCCCTACACGTTACATAAAAATATGTACATAAAATAAAATATATATATTTTTTATATTTAAAATACACATATTTCTCTCCATGTAGTGTTTCAAATTTAACGCATATTTTTATTTCATTTTTAGATAAAATCGATACATAAGCAATACAATAACAAGCAAAGGAATCCTGGAGGTGAAAAAAAAACAAAATTGTCTTGAGTAATGTTTGCAAATCACGCTCTGGAGCTCTGCTTTAATTATAATATTTCTACAATTTTAGATTATTTAACGACAATTGTTTATAGATAAAGTATACGAAGCAACATTAGAATCATGTAATTATTAACATATCACACATATTTATTCACTTTTTTCTATAATTTCTTATGAACTAATACGTACTCTTTTCACGTCATTCATATAATTGAACCATTACGCAGTTGACCTGAGATAGGCTTGTAGCTAGTCTTTGAAGAAAGATTTGATGATTATTATACGAGCGACGGCCGTTTGAGGCTCACGATAGGGGCGTTAATGTTGGGAGGCGGCGGCGTCGAAGGCGGCGGGTCCCAGGCTTGACCATTTGAAAATTGGCGGACTGATAGCCGAGACTGCAACATTACAACCGAGTTAGGAATATGATCTGCATGGATAGTAGCATTTAAGTACTATTAATAAAAACCTAATATATCGCGTACGCCTTTTAATGAAATCCAATTATTTGCTTTTTAATCTGACTCATCTAAAATGAAAAACGTTTTTAAACTATATTAACTTAAATAAAAACACCTTAGTAAAAAATAGATTAGATAATCATACAAATAATTAATTTGTTGATATAAATCATTTTCTATGGCAATATTTTTTCAAGATTAGTTTTTCACGAAGACTTTGACAGTAAATATTAACTGGAATCAGTATTTAAATGATTTCCTATGTCTTGATTTTATATAATACATATAGGTACATACATGTACTTCATAATTCTCTTACAATACAGATAACTCTTTTTCAAAGCTTTCGCATAACCTCTCCATCATCAGATAAATGATGAATAAGACATATCTGTACTAGGTAGTAGACTTACTCTTAAAAATTGTGATGACTATAAATTTTGATGCATGTATTTACGATCGATACGAAATATACATTACGAACATTTCGCAGCATTTAAGTAATATAATTGATATTTAGCACGCAGTAAGTCATACTGGTAACACAAGAGAATGCTGGCATTTAAAAGCCTTGTATACTCACGTCCGGAAATCGTGGTGGCATCTCCAAGGGAAATTCAAAAATATTATTGTATTAAAAAAATAATTAATTATTTGGGTAGCGAGTTGGGAAAACACTCGACATTAATTCACATTAACATATACAAATAACATATATATAGTATATATTTCGTCGCTAAGAAATACATGTTTCATTGTTATTAGATTTTTACTTAAAGAACATCCGCCAATTTGCCACACAAATGAGGCTTTATATTGGAGTTAGACGATTATGTTATTTACTTTAAAAAGTTCATGGGCGTGAATGTTATAATTATGATAATAAATTATTTGAAAATTGGAGAATAACAAAGTAAAAAAAATATAAATTCTCTATAGCGGTTGGGAAATATTGTCTTTGAATACATTTCACTGTATTTAAAAAAAAAAACCAATGAAAATGTAACAGAAGATTAATGTTTTTCGCTTTCATGCAACAGTCACAACAGTGCCCATGTGAAATACGTGTGAAATAAATAATCAAAATCAATTAGAAGAAAAAATGACAATTCGGTTACTATGGACATATCACAGCGTCATACGTGTGACGGTGATGTAGATATTTCACACAATTCAGCATAGCATTGTCACTACAAGGTACCTTCAGGAGAGAAGGGCGTGGCACAGCGCTGTATCTATCATAGAAAAAAACATATTAGAACAGATATTTTCCATTAATCAAATTAGCTGTCTCAGATAGACTACTAAATGATCAATTAGTAACATGACACTATAATCAATCGTGCCATGTAGTGGTTGTATTGGCTTTGATATAACTGTCTCCAATAAACGTGTAATCAATGTTGCCATTTGACAAAATTGTTCACTAATAAGAAAAAAAGTGTTAAGTTTATTGTAAATTTTATTTCCATCAACATGATAACAGTCAGTATATGTTATTAAATTGTAAAAAACCGATAGATTTACGTTTACTGAAGAAATACATAAACGACCACATGATTAGGTAAATTAGAATTAAGTACAAGAAATAAATGACTACGCAATAGTACTTGAATATGGTGATGATGTGATGTGTACCCACACCAATATAAAACCACAATATATCTTAAGATAAGGTGCAAGAATAACAAATTGTGTTTCATTATTGCTATTACAGTTTTTAATATTCGATGACGTTATGTAGGTATTTATATTATATAACTAATATTACTACTTCTTCTTCCTAAACTTTATTTTCATAATGCATATGTAATAGCCTATAAAAGTTAAATGTAGGAAATACCCCTCTCCATCGTTAGCCGAGCGGATTGGTGATCGCAGTACCAGACAATTTACACTTTCAACGCTGCTGCCTGTCACGAGTCTACAAAATTTTTTTTGTCTGGTATCTTTTGAGATAACCATCATGTAAGATGCTATATTTTAATGGCAATAAAACGTATACCATGTTATAACTTAAACTTTATTTACCATGATATTTTCATACTACACCTGCTTGAGTAGGAAGCCCTAATTTCATGTTAGTAAAGTTTTAATTATTTATATGCTACAAAAGATACTCGCTCGATTTTTAATTTTGCTTCGTCTATAGCTTAATATGTTGATCAGTGGTGATTCAACGTGGTAATATTTGTTTTCTGTGAAATTCGTATAAATCACACATCAAACATGGATTTAATTAGTAGTTTTGTTTAAACATAACCATCATGTAAAGAATGTATTCTCTTGTTACATGAAAAGAAAACTTATTTTCCCACTCTAGGTGACCACACCTAAGAAAATATTACATAATGTTGTTGCTAATATAAAAAATAAAGCAACACGTTGGTGCTTTATTTATTATTTAAAAAGTTTTCACATATTTTTGATATGTTAAAGCAATAGAAATGTTACTGTTATGACGTGGATCCATCTCAAACATTCATACAAAACGTGTAAAGCTATGTCCATTAGTTTATAAAAAAAAAAGTTTATATAGTTTTGTAATGTAATATATGTTTTATATAATAACAAAACGACACAAAGATAACTCCACAAGTTGACAATATGTATATGCAATTCAGTCGAGCTAACATGGCAACTCTCCGGAATGTGGTCCTGCCTCCCGCTTTCCGCACCGCGCCGCGCTGCAGTATAGACTATACTACTGCGTGAGCGAGACGTTAACAGCCTCACGTGTCAAATTAGCTCTACCAGACTATATAACTTACGCGCATTGATAATAGATTATCACTGTTCACTTAAACAATTAAAGAAACACACAAACTTATTGATTAACTGTATACATCAAAAACGAAAACAATAAATGATTATAATAAAACGTTAGACAAACAATGTTACAAACAATTACAGTACAAAGCACACTTAATTTTTTTTTAAATCATACCACAGTCAAGCTTAAGGACATAAGCAATAGAGCATTACTCTTAAGCAATAACAAATCACAGTAATGGCCATATTATTAAAAACAGTTCAATTCACATTTAACTATTATTACCATAGATGATATTTGTGTACGGTGGTGGTATAAAAAACCGCACCACTTATAGATACTGTTTGCAACAATATGACCACTTAAAAGAAAAAGAAGAAATCCAACACATACGAAACATGTTGTTATTGACAAGGGGGCTCGTTCTTTTTAATCTGGAAACGCATCCAGCTTTCTTGGACGACTTGGACGAGAGCGGCTTGGAAATCGTCATCATAAAACTTTAAGGGTTGGGCAGATAGACAAGCATACATTGACAGACACACAGATACGTAAGACGACCATGTAAATACTTAAGCAATTCCAACCTTTGATAATTCATAAAAAAACATTGACATGACATTAAATGCATGTTAAATAACTGAGAAAAATGCATTCAACGAACTTTTAAACTCATTAAATTAAATGACTTTAGCACTGTAAATAAATAAAAGAACAAAAAATATAAATACAGGTGAAAATATAAAAAATTTTAACGTATTATCGCACCTAATTATCACATTGTGGAAATCTTAACTAACTCTTTAGTAACATTAACAACTTTTTGGGGCAATTTATACAGGCCCTATACAGCATATTACAATTAAGGTTATACTAATATGATTTAACATTAAACAGACAACCCTATTTAACATGGCAATATTAAAATATAGCACAAAGTGTTGAATTTAAAATGAAATGTCATAGACAAGAGCATGAATTATGAAATTTATATAACTTTTATGAAACTATACGTTTTGTGTGCTTAAGAATTGTTGATAAGTTCGGAATTAATACTATATATTGAAATGCGCAAAGGATTTAAAGTTGTCGACAAATACTCATAATATAATTTGGTTATTATTTTGTACCTACCGAATCATTTTCTAAAGTCATGAAACTTAAGAAAGTTAATAATATCCTTTAAAAAGCTTCTATTGTTATAGAAATTTTTATAATAAGTTGTAATAATAAGTATCCAGATGTGTATTGTCGTTCAAAATCGTTTCAGATTTTATGATTTTTTTTCTAAATATACATCTGGAAAAATCAACTGACACAGACCAAATTCGAACCTGTGACCTTCACATAACTTTTAATATTTTTATCCGCAAGCCTCCGTGTCTTACACGCATTTTAAAATTAAATCTCTCTTTAAATCTGCCGGAAATGAAATAACTTCTAAGTCATGTCCAAACCGGAGAGTATTAATGTAACACATAACGACACAGGTTCAAGACCAGTAATGCAATTTTTGTCGAAAATTCAATTCTTTTCGAGGTACATTCATCGTTTCCGAGTCCATAATACAATTGCTCTTCTTTAAGTATCAGAGCAATAAATGTCCCTATCAATGAATGTATTTTAACTGCAAAAAATTGCTATGGCCGCCAAATTTGTAAAGTCTACTTAGTTAGAAAATGTTTATTATTGTCTGTATTATTTTTTTTGTGGCATACAAAAAGTATTCATTCATTAATTATTTAAAAAAAAGTAACATCCCGCATACAATTTAAGCATAGATAACTGTTCTCTTTATTTCTTTTCTTTATTAATATTTTAACAATGCCATGTTGTATAGAGTCGATATTTATTTCGTGTAAAAATAATTTTTAAAATTAATTCCGATGCAATTTTCTCGATGTAGTTTATCTGCGACTCGACATCCCTTCCTGAAATATGTTTATCTATGTATTAAACCTTACGTTAAATTAAAAAAAAAATATTTTTACTTTAGTTGTGAATATATGAATACCATATGCATCAAATCCGGTAAGCAAGTTAATTACAACAAACAAAACACCCAAACACCAAGTTTACAATACAACTCACATTATAGACGTCATATCCAACAACATCAGTAGATATTAAAGCTTTATTTGATAAATAAAAGATGAGTTGTTAACAAAATTAATAGGACTCTAAACAGTGTGAATGGTGATTCATATTATCACCAGAGTGAATTTATTAACCTTAACAATTACACCTTTTGGTTTTAAACGAAAAAAATATTTTACTTTCTCGTCCATACCCTAGAGAGTCCTACTAAGAGTTATCTATATAGAATCAACTAGATATCTGAATCTCAGTGAGTAATACATGTTGAAATTAGTATTAGATTTTGATGTCCTTGCAAATGTGTGTTTTGTTGCATGAAAAAGTTTCTAGATGTGAGTCATACCTTAAAGATGTTGGTTAGTTCGTCGATTAGCGTTTCGTAGCGGAAGGAGATGCGTATGTCGGGCACGTTGGTGCGCGTGATGTCGTTTCCGGCCACTCCCTCCTTCATGTAGTTGGGGCCCAGCCAGTATTGTTTCATCTGCGAATAGAATAAAGTATGTTAAACTGGTGTTAGGTAAAGGTATTTTTTAGCAATGACTGCTTTGTTTAACGTTTATTTTAAAAAATATATCTTCACGCACTTCCCAATACAGGGGTATACAGGGGTAGACAATTAAGTCCCTTCGACCCACCTTCCACCGAAGATATTTTCGGGACAACGTGACAGGTGGTGAGCCCGTCGCCGTCTTTATGTCCAAGCCAACGATATTCGTACATAAGTTTTTGAAAAATCCATTGGTACGAGCCTACCAACTGGGGATCGAACTCGGGTCTATTGACTCGAAATTCCGACCACCCAACCACTCGGCTATCGTGACTTATAAATAATTTCCTAACTACTGTAATGTCGTATGTGAATTTGTTGTTAATGATTGGTCCAAGATGAGACCCTTTTAGAGCTTCAGACATTAATGCACTCCCTGATGTTTCCCGAGGGTTGTTTCAAGCCCAGTATCAATATAACATATCGAAAAAGTCAAATTTAGTCTATATGCAAACATGTTATAAATAAACTTTACTAAATTCTTATAAATATTAAGTGAGTAAAATTTATTTACAACTAATTACGTTTTTGATATGAATGAAATTACAAAATCACAATACAATTTATGAATTCTCTCTTCTTTACTCTAAATTTTTCTAAAAAATATATTAAAAAGATCTAAAAGCTTAAGTCTACTCATTTAACGCAAAAATGCAGTCAGCATACTTGGTACCATGCCACTAGGGGTAGGGCTGTATGATTATTGTAGATTTTAGTTAATGAGTTTTTAAAACATAAAAATAATTTTGTTTCTGTGAATAACAGTTTTGAAAAAAAAAAAAAACAATTCTGTACCTCGTGCGGGAAGCCCGACATGAGCACGGAGTTGCGCGCCAGCTCGCACATGTCGCACGAGCTCAGCTTCCACACCTGCGCCGCGATGCTGTACTCCTCCATCAGCGGCTCCTGTGGGGCAGTGCCGGAAATGTGACGGGAAATTAGAGAATGTTCTAGACGCGTAGAAGTCACCTGGGTAGGTACACTATCTTCTTAAATATTCCTGCTTTTAAGCAGCACTGCAACTAGTGAGTTACAAACAACTTTCTATGTTTTTCGTCTTTCACTACTCAAGGTTGACAGGCAGAAAATGCATTAAGCATTATGTCCGCCTTTTGTACTTATATGTTTTATAAGGTTTAATAAAGTTAAATAAATAAACTTTACTAATTATATTTTACATGGTTTTGAACACTTTACCGATATTACTAAACTCGGTCCTTGGAGCCGGATTTTTACTAGAATTTCCTACAAGTGTAATATTTTTAACAAGGCTAAGCATCTGTAAACTTCTTTAGGTTTTTAAGAAGCCCTGTTTTTCTTCTTTCCCTCTTTGCTTATTATAAATAACTCTCCAATCATTATAGTTATTACCTTTTATTAATAAAAGGTAATAACTATAATGATCTGTTATGATCTCAATGTTAAATATAACAATTAACAATTAAAAATATTCCAAAACTTCGCTATCTCAGTGTGTGCATTCTAATGGAGGTGTTCAACACCTTTCATATAAATTACAGCTGGATGGATGCAGAGCAGACCTTGGTGAAGTGGAACTGCAGCGGGTCGTCGGTGCTGAGCGTGACGCAGAGGCCGCGCGCGAGGAACTCGGGCAGCGGGTTGCGGTGGTAGTTCAGGAACAGCGAGTTGTTGCTGAGCGGCGACATCGCGATCGAGATCTGCGCCAGGTAGTACAGGTACTGCAGCACCGGCACCTGCGCGCACGCGAGCCCCCCGCAATCAACTGACCGCTGCAGTCATATCCTCATCATCGTACCTTCTAACTTACTATCTTAACTTCAGTCCTCAATTTTTTTTTTTATAGAAGAGGGAGGCAAACGAGCAGGCGGCTCACGTGATGGTACGTGATTACCGCCGCCCATGCACACCCGCAGTACCAGAGGCATAGCAGATGCGTTGCCGGCCGTAGACTCCTCCCCTCGCACTCAACAGGTGAAACGCAGAAGTTTGTTAGACTTCTACTTAACGCCGGTATTCAGTGAGGTCGCGGTACTTCCCCGGTCGTGCCGGCCCATTCATGTAACAACAGAATCTGACGCGTGGCTCTACCACTGTTAAAATACTGTCAATATTGCAAGTGTCATCATTCTTATATCTTATTCTATTCAAATCTTTAACAATGATTAATAAATAAAGTTCAATTACGTATTTAACAAAACAATCTAATTATAACATTATCTAGTAAAGAAAAATAAAAAAATATATATTTAAAATGTTTTCAAACAATATACATTATCGGTCCTTCGAGCTGAATTTTCAAACAAAGATCACGCCTATACGCTATTGTCTCATAATTTTAAATATTTTTAACAAGGCTAAGCATCTGTAAACTTCTTTAGGTTTTTATGAAATCTTCTTTATCCACTTTCCATCTGCTTATTTTCAAAAACTCTCCAAATTAATAAAACATTAATTACTATGATGATCTCTTTGAGCTAAAAATATTCCAAAACTTCGCTATCTCAGTGTGTGCATTCTAATGGAGGTGTTCAACACCTTTCACATAAATTACAGCTGGATGGATGCAGAGCAGACCTTGGTGAAGTGGAACTGCAGCGGGTCGTCGGTGCTGAGCGTGACGCAGAGGCCGCGCGCGAGGAACTCGGGCAGCGGGTTGCGGTGGTAGTTCAGGAACAGCGAGTTGTTGCTGAGCGGCGACATCGCGATCGAGATCTGCGCCAGGTAGTACAGGTACTGCAGCACCGGCACCTGCGCGCACGCGAGCCCCCCGCAATCAACTGACCGCTGCAGTCATATCCTCATCATCGTACCTTCTAACTTACTATCTTAACTTCAGTCCTCAATTTTTTTTTTTATAGAAGAGGGAGGCAAACGAGCAGGCGGCTCACGTGATGGTACGTGATTACCGCCGCCCATGCACACCCGCAGTACCAGAGGCATAGCAGATGCGTTGCCGGCCGTAGACTCCCCCCCCGCACTCACCAGATGAAACGCAGAAGTTTGTTAGACTTCTACTTAACGCCGGTATTCAGTGAGGTCGCGGTACTTCCCCGGTCGTGCCGGCCCATTCATGTAACAACAGAATCTGACGCGTGGCTCTACCACTGTTAAAATACTGTCAATATTGCAAGTGTCATCATTCTTATATCTTATTCTATTCAAATCTTTAACAATGATTAATAAATAAAGTTCAATTACGTATTTAACAAAACAATCTAATTATAACATTATCTAGTAAAGAAAAATAAAAAAATATATATTTAAAATGTTTTCAAACAATATACATTATCGGTCCTTCGAGCTGAATTTTCAAACAAAGATCACGCCTATACGCTATTGTCTCATAATTTTTAAATATTTTTAACAACAATACAGTACACAGTGGATGTGATTTTGTCCCTATCTATATATGTATTGCTAAATATTTTTATCAATGCTTATATATTAAATTGAAATTACTAGTATGTTTTTTTAAATAATAGTCAATGCATTATTTGTATTGTATCTAAATATAAAACTGGGTAAGAATTGGTTACGTTATCAATACCTAACAAATAATTATTTAATTGCTTAATATTAGTTTGAAAATTGGCTGACAAGGCTGACCTTTCTGAGTAGCAATCCGTGCGAGATATTCTCAGCCAGCATGAAGCCGCATACGAGGTGCTGTACTGGTCCCGCTTCGCCGCAATGCGGCCGGAGCACAAACGTATTCAAACCTTGTTCCCTGCAAGGTTCATCGCTTAAATTAGACTTGGCTTGGAAATCAATATACACATGTTTCGAAAAACAGTTTTCTATATTTTTGCGACCTTCAAGAGTTGTCTTTTGACATGTCTCTTTACTAGCATACAAACGAGAAATTTGTAAATACGAAACAGGAAATTTAAAACAGCATTAACTTATGTACGAATTATATCGTTGGCTTGTACATAAAGACGGCGACGGGCTCACCACCTGTCACGTTGTCCCGAAAATATCTTCGGTGGAAAGTGAGTCGAAGGGTCTTAATTGTCTAGAATAGACCTCTCTCTACCACTGTATTGGGAATTGCGTGAAGAAAAAAAAATATCGATTGCATAATACCAATCTTCACGCAATTCCCAATACAGGGGTAGACAGAGGTCTAGTCTAGACAATTAGGTCCCTTCGACCCACCTTCTACCGAAGATATCTTCGGGATTTTTTTACATAATACCAAGAGCGACACTGACTTGCGCAGGTGGTTGAGCACGGTGATGTTAGCGTACATATAGTACAAGTAGTACGCGTAGGGGGGGTTCTCCTCGTCGTCCCACTCCTCGGGGATCTTCACGTCGGCGTCCAGCATCGGGTTCTCAGGTTTCGACTCGTCGTCCACGCTGTCGAATCCGATCACGTGCTGCGAATTGAATGTTTATCACGTGGAAGAAATAAGCAACAATACATACATAGATTAATATACATGCATACACACATAACGGCCCTGTTATCCCGCCATCCATCGGTTGCCATTAGGATATTCAAGTTTCCCTTAGTCGCATCTTACGATACCCACGGGTAGAAAGGGAGTGGCAATATTCTTACACCGTTACCACATCGCTAAACAGATCGAGATACGTCAAGATAAATACAGATACATCAAATCAAATCAATAAAAAAATTATTTCATCGAAATAAGTCATAAACAATTACATTTATAGAGTATCAATTTTTTAATGATTAGAGTAGACCACAAACCAACATTACATCTGATGGTAAATGGTTATGGCAGCCGTATGTAACAGATGGACATCATTTCAAAAGAAGGTTATTGTTGCGTTTTCCCTCTGGAGGACTTCGATGGAATGTCGCATATACCGTAATTACACTGGCACTCTGTACCCTTCAAATTGGAACACAACAGTTATTACACTGCCGTTTGACGGTAAAAATAGATAAGAGTGTGGTACTGACTAAGCAGAGTAAGGGTACCAGCTTTAAAGTTGGATAACGTATCTGCCTGTCCATCAGAGGAAACATGTTACGAATCGGTGAAAGATTCATAAATATGGTCTTAAATAAATTTTTCAAGGAGAATTCTAGCGTCCTCGCGTCTGCGCCCTCCCTCATAGGAGCCTCATAGGAAAGTGGTGACTTAAAAGAAAGACTTCAAGGAAGAAACTTACGGTGAGGAATTTGTGCAGTTCAATGTTGCTGTTGGGGTCGATGCTGACCTCGAACAGCGGGCGGAAGATGTTGCTGAGGAACTCCTGGAAGTTGTTCATTATCTTGTTCGACTTGAAGATGTCGCTGGAAAAGAAATTAGTGAAGTAACTACTTTGCATCTTTAATACCATTGTCAAAATACGTGTTGTTGTACTATGTGTTGCATTGTTTAAAAAGAGCAAAGAAAATTAATAAAAAAAATTATCTTCACGCAATTTCCAATACAGGGGTAGACAGAGGTCTAGTCTAGACAATTAGGTCCCTTCGACCCACCTTCTACCGAAGATATCTTCGGGATTTTTTTACATAATACCAAGAGCGACACTGACTTGCGCAGGTGGTTGAGCACGGTGATGTTAGCGTACATATAGTACAAGTAGTACGCGTAGGGGGGGTTCTCCTCGTCGTCCCACTCCTCGGGGATCTTCACGTCGGCGTCCAGCATCGGGTTCTCAGGTTTCGACTCGTCGTCCACGCTGTCGAATCCGATCACGTGCTGCGAATTGAATGTTTATCACGTGGAAGAAATAAGCAACAATACATACATAGATTAATATACATGCATACACACATAACGGCCCTGTTATCCCGCCATCCATCGGTTGCCATTAGGATATTCAAGTTTCCCTTAGTCGCATCTTACGATACCCACGGGTAGAAAGGGAGTGGCAATATTCTTACACCGTTACCACATCGCTAAACAGATCGAGATACGTCAAGATAAATACAGATACATCAAATCAAATCAATAAAATAATTATTTCATCGAAATAAGTCATAAACAATTACATTTATAGAGTATCAATTTTTTAATGATTAGAATAGACCACAAACCAACATTACATCTGATGGTAAATGGTTATGGCAGCCTGAAACAGATGGACATCATTTCAAAAGAAGGTTATTGTTGCGTTTTCCCTCTGGAGGACTTCGATGGAATGTCGCATATACCGTAATTACACTGGCACTCTGTACCCTTCAAATTGGAACACAACAGTTATTACACTGCCGTTTGACGGTAAAAAATAGATAAGAGTGTGGTACTGACTAAGCAGAGTAAGGGTACCAGCTTTAAAGTTGGATAACGTATCTGCCTGTCCATCAGAGGAAACATGTTACGAATCGGTGTAAGATTCATAAATATGGTCTTAAATAAATTTTTCAAGGAGAATTCTAGCGTCCTCGCGTCTGCGCCCTCCCTCATAGGAGCCTCATAGGAAAGTGGTGACTTAAAAGAAAGACTTCAAAGAAGAAACTTACGGTGAGGAATTTGTGCAGTTCAATGTTGCTGTTGGGGTCGATGCTGACCTCGAACAGCGGGCGGAAGATGTTGCTGAGGAACTCCTGGAAGTTGTTCATTATCTTGTTCGACTTGAAGATGTCGCTGGAAAAGAAATTAGTGATGTAACTTCTTTGCATCTTTAATACCATTGTCAAAATACGTGTTGTTGTACTATGTGTTGCATTGTTTAAAAAGAGCAAAGAAAATTAATAAAAAAAATTATCTTCACGCAATTCCCAATACAGGGGTAGACAGAGGTCAAGTCTAGACAATTAAGTCCCTTTGGCGCACCTTCCACCGAAGATATTTTCGGGACAACGTGACAGGTGGGAGCCCGTCGCCACCTTTATGTCCAAGCCAACGATGAAATTCGTACATAAGTTTTTGAAAAACTCATTGGTCCTGCCACCTGGGGATCGAACTCAGGTCTCTCGACTCCAAATTCCGACCACCCAACAACTCTGCTATCGTGGCTTATTAATAAAAGTGATTTATTTTTTATAATAATAAATATAATCCTAATATAATATAATATATTGTTTTTATTATTGAATTAAGTCTTCTTAATCTATTTCTTCATCCTTACAACCTGTCAAAAGTCCTCTACTGGACATAGTCCTCACCCAAAACACTTCTACAAAGACTGGTCCCGAGCCATCTGCACCCATCTTACAATTTTGAGTAGTCCTACACAGCGCTTGTCGAAACGAAGCTATGCTGTGTGATAATGACAAAAATATGCCACCCCTTTTCTTCCCGTGGGTGAAGTAAAAGCTTACAAAGGGAAGAGTCTTTAAAATTTCACTAGCTCGTCTAAAATATCTGGCACTGCGGTACCAAGCGCGGCTATTAGACAACAGATCCTTCTTTACGGGAGGAGCCTTAGTCCTACATTGGACTTTTACAGGCGGTTCGTATATATGGACGTATGTATCCTAAGGAAGTCCTCCCTATGGGAGAGGCCTATGTTCTGCAGTGAACATTAGTAGGCCGTTAAGTGTGTATGTGTGTATCCTACAGTTGATCGAGTTTGTGTGTATGCGTGAACGTGTGTATGCGTGAACGTGTGTGCGCGTGGCTGTGCGTGCACGTGTGTGTGCGTGCACGTGTGTGTGCGTGAGCGTGTGTGTGCGTGCGCGTGTGTGTGCGTGAGCGTGGCTGTGCGTGCGCGTGCGTGTGCGTGAGCGTGGCTGTGCGTGCACGTGTGTGTGCGTGAGCGTGGCTGTGCGTGCGCGTGTGTGTGCGTGAGCGTGGCTGTGCGTGCGCGTGTCTGTGCGTGAGCGTGGCTGTGCGTGCGCGTGTGTGTGCGTGAGCGTGGCTGTGCGTGCGCGTGTGTGTATGTGCGCGAGTGTGTATGTGCGCGTGGCTGTGCGTGCGCGTGTGTGTGCGTGCGCGTGGCTACTCACTAGAGGCGCGGGATCTGTATGAGCCAGCGCACGTTGTCGGAGTGCACGTGGTACTGGATGGCCCAGCGCGCCAGCTTGGCCCACTCGCCCGCGCTCTTGCCGTACACCGACAGCCGCAGCTCCGCGTTCTGGTATTTGCTCTCCTCCAGGTCGGACGCCACTTCCTGCACTCACACGTGTACACACGACTTAGCTCAGCTTAGCTTACTATAGTTTGGTTGCTCATAAACCTGTGGTCGAAGTCAATATCGACTAAGAACATTTATATAAATATTTATCTATGACTATATAGTTATCATCTGCATGAACGCTTAGATGCCGACAGGAAATTAACTGTACCTTTGGTTTTATAGGAAATGTACATACATACATACATATATACATATATTCACGCCTCTTTCCCGTAGGGGTAGGCAGAGACCACTTCTTTCCACTTGCTACGATCCTTACAAACTTGTTTCGCTTCGTCCACTTTCATTATTCCCTTCATACTTTCTCTTCGATTTAGGGTACTCTTGACCTGGCCTTTTTTCCGGACGTCCCTGATTTGGTCTAAATGTGAATATATGTAAATTACTGACTGTATTGAAGAAAATAACAAGTGCGCATTTTTTTTACATACACGCACAAGAAATTAACAGGTTCATGTGCGTGAATGTAAAGTATGTGAGTATAATATTGTATATACCTTGATAATTCTAGCGAAGTACTTCCCGTTCATGTAGTTGTCGGTCTTGAGGAACACCTCCCGCAGCCTGCTCTCGCCGATCGGGTTGTATTTCGCGTTGAACTTGTCGAAGCGGTGGAACGTGTTGCGATCCTGATTAGTTAAATATTTACCTATAATATCAATTTCAGCACAGGCACACGTCTCTACTGTCATAAGAATGAAGAGGGAAATGTCCATACATATTCAGCTAATAGTATTTTCATTGATTCAAGAAAACCGATTCAACCTCTGAAAATAAAGAATACAATTAAATTAAACACACATAGAATTAATATTAACATACGAGTTAGTTTTTAGACCAAGGCGCTATTCTAGGCCCACTATTTTATAATATATACTATATAATATATACTTGCATTTAAGAACTTGTTTGGACTAAAAAGTTAAAAATAGAAAATAAAAGGTTTGACACTTATTTATGCGATTTTCGAATGCAGATTTAAACATTTTACTGATTCGAGAAAGGTTCGAAACGGTGCGCTAGTAATCATAAGTCAATAGAATTGTGAGTGCAGTGCGGATAACTCACCGCGTGTACGTCCAGCATGTCAACGGTGAGGTCGTACGTGCTCAGGTTCATGCTCTGGAAGACTGCCTTCAAGGTCATCGGGGTCCCCTTATGCAATGTCACCACCTGGTCAACATACGATATAGAAATCAATTTGACCAGTCACAGTTACAATAACATTGGTCTCTCCCAAAGCGGAAAAATATTTCTCACTGCTACAGTACTGATCACGGAGTCCAAATTGAAAATAAGTGTATTAAAAGTATAAATAAACTGATTAAGTATCCTCACCAGTAATAAATATATAAAATATATTTTATTTATTTTAAAAGTATAAATAAACTGATTAAGTATTCTCACTAGTGGTTGAGCGATATCAATTGGAATAAGGACACTCTAGGTCCATATATGTAAAGAAGGCAATGAATTTGTTCAAATTTTATGTACGATGTGTATCGGTGAACTACAATGTCTTACAAACTATCAAGTTATCCTAAGTAAACTCTGATAAAACTTCGTTCGAGGATTTAAGTGATTATAAGGTACTTATAACTCTGATTTATAAGGTACTAGCTGTCCCCGCGGCTTTGCCCGTGATTTAAAATTTAACGCGGAATCATAATTAGTTTTTTTAAATAAAAGTAGTCTAAATTACTCCTTATAAGATCAGTTATTTGCAGTTATGTGTATCAGTTAAAAGTTGTATCAGTTATGTGTATCAGTTGGAATAACAAACAGACACTTCTGCCAGATAGAATTGTTGCAATTACGAACAGACATATCTTCCAAAAAGAAAACAATAACAAAATCAAAATTTTATTATTATGTATAGTGTATAGATGTATAGATACGAACGTGTATTTTGAAAAGTAATAAATTACCAGCAAATGCCTATTAATTAAATCTCAACGAATCAAATATATGACTCTTTAGGAGTCTTCCGATTTCCCTCGTTACTAACCATATGTTTTTATTATAATTGTCGAAACAGAGAAAGATATAACAACAAAGAAGGAAGAACAAAGATATTCTACCTCGTCTGCATGGTTCTTCAGCGTCTTCTTGATGAAACGTAGCAGGTGTTTCTGGTTCATGCACGAGGCGGCGTGGATGTGCGTATCCACCTTCCTGTAAATATTAGTTATGCGGCCGTGTCAAATTTGAAAGTATAAGTGATTACTTTGCTTATAGCACCACAGAAGATTTTCCCTAGTATTATTATAATGACGACAATCTTACTCGTTTTCTAAAATATCTTAACATTGCATAACTTCAACTACTTTTTAGTCTCTTACATTTTAACAAGGTTAATTATATACTGCGCATATACTCCTTGCCCAAAGGTAAATGTAAGTTGTCACCAAGTGGCGTCAAGGGTTAAGCTTCCAAGAAACTAAAAACCTTAACGTCATCCCATCCTTAAATTTACTTAGGCCATAAAATATAAATCCCTTTCCAATCCAATCTTCTCAACTGTGCGGCCTCTTCTATTATTACTTGCACGCTTCTACAAATCAAGAAATAAATACACAGTTTTCATTTGAACTTGCCAAAGCACTTGCACCCACATATACGCAACACACAGTCACACACACCAAACTGTGTCTTTAATAATTTGTTAGACATTTCTTTCTATTTAGTTTTTTTTTTTTTTTGTTATAGTTGCTTTACTTTTTTGTTTCCATTTTTTATTAATCATCTATACTTACACTTTCATCAGGTTATTAAGCTTTAAATTTCCTAAGCAGAGGAGAATTGCCGCAGAAGACATGCATTGTATGGTGGATTTTTAGCCCATTCTTACATAATATCTGTGCTCGTACTTTGTTACAGATTTAACCACTTATGTTGTGAAGAGGCTTAATATAATATAAATATTGATCTTGTTATATTTTTTGTAATTATACCCAAAGTAAGGACAAAGGTTTTGATTGTATACAACTGATATATGACCTGTCACGTTTTCGTTGTCGAAAGGACTACATTATCTAAACCTCTGTCTACCCCAGTATTGGGAATGGATTTGACGGTGACTGATTTGCATAAAAGTGACTGTAGTTCAGTGACGAGTGCTGTGACTGCGTACCTTATGTTGTAGAAGTCCCTATGCGGCACGGCCTTCTGCGAGGCCAGCTCGCGCAGCTCGTTCAAGAGCACGTGCAGCTGGAACTTGGAGGACAGGTAGCTCAGGCGCCGGTAGCAGAACGACTTGCTGTTGAAGTCAAATCCAATAAGACCTATGATATGTCTTTTGTTGCTATTGCTAAAAGAGTTGTTAGCAGCTTTAGTAAATCAGCTTAGATGCCATAAATACTCACAGCGGACCATCAGCTATCATGTTGCACATGGTGTTCTTGTCCTGTATGTACTGCGTGAGCGTGACATACTCATAGGGCACGCGACTCTCGCCGTCTCCCTCCCGCTGGTACAGATTAAATACGCCGCGATCCGACTTTATGGTGTAGGGTTTAGCGCTCGGCATCGGGCACTCCCACGGGTCTTTATTGTCTTTGAACGGTGGGTGCACTATGTGATCTGGGAAAGGATATTGTTTTTAAATCTAACTATAAAACTCTTTAGTATGCGTCGTGTGTCATGAGCCTATTGCAGTTTGAGCATATAGTGAAGTGGCTTGCAAGTCTTTATGAGATATTTTTACCTTTTATCCGTTGCCTATTGCCAAGCGGATAGTGACGTTGGTTTATTTTTTATTTATCAATTTAAGAAGTCACGATAGCCGAGTGACTGGGTGATCGGATTTCGAGTCGAGATGGCAGGCTCGTGCCAATGGGTTTGTTAAAAACCTATGCACGATTCATATCGTTGGTTTGGTCATAAAAGACGGCCACGGGCCCACCACCTGTCATGTAGTCCCAAAATATCTTCAGTGGAAGGTGGGTCGAAGGGACTTAATTATCTAGACTAGACGCGACTTAATTATCTGCGTGAATACATTTATATTTTTTATTTTATTTATTAATCAAAATATCGAAATCACTAGGGCCCAACATCTGTATCATGAATATAAATGTTTGCACTCGAGTATAAACATTTATTTATATGTATATATGTATCAATGTTTATCTATGTAAAATACATGTACGTAAGCATACTGTACAAGCCAAGAGACAATAAGACGGCGATATGCTCACCACCTGTTAGGCTTCAGAGAAATGGATAATTATGGAAGGATAATTATGTCCAGACCTCTGTCCACTCCACAATTGGGAAAAATGGGCGAAGACATAAATATACACCTAAAGCTGACGCATGAGTACAATAGTTTTTTTGCGTTCAAATCGATCGACTAGCAGCCTGTGTGAAGTAATTCTTCTATCATATAGAATGATGAATACCCGCGATGTGGCTCTTAGGTGCTTTAACGGTCGGCGTATGATTGACAGGCGCGTCCGCGTCCATGCTGCGCACAAAGCGCGCCGTGATCGTCGCGTAGCTCTGCTGCGACATCTCCATGTAGCGCTTGCGGATCTCCAGTGCTTGCACCAGATAGGAAGACGCTTGCTGCAGGTCCTCGAGCGGCACCTGCGAAAGACACGCTCGCCGTAACTAAGAGAAACAGAGGGAGGAAGAAAATCAAAAGTATACGATGCGTTCGAATTATATTTACCTTTTTAAGGATCAATTATTTTTATCCCAGAAACCATTAAATATTGATGACGTTTGGGTCAAGAGAAACAGACAGAAGGTCATCGAAGGAGGCAATATCGAAAGCATAATCGAGGCTAATAGTGAAAAAGTAACCAAATTAAAATTTTAGAGGTTATGAAACGTGGTGGAACTTTTTATAGTCGCCCCTGCTTTTATCATAACAACAGACGTGGATTACGAATGATTCGGATTTCAGAAAGATTAGAGAAAAACTTTAGCGACAAACAGAAGCCTTGACAGTATCCTTATACTTTTCTTAAAAATACTAGCAATGCCAAATAATTATTAGTATTCCTGAACACATCAACTAAGCTGCAATGCTTGTGCCTGGAGTTGTTTAATGAAAAAGAACGGCGGGTCCGAACCGGCGACAACATGTATCGCAGACAGCACCCAAAACCATTGGGCTATTGCCGTTAGCAATAGTTAAATATACTTTTATTTGCGACCAAGAAGGGCTACAGATAAGAAAAGAGAGTAAATTGTAACCTATACCATCGTATAGAAACATACACATCCAAATGTAACTTTTTGTTTTAAGACTGTTTCAATAATCTTTTAAGTAAAAATGTAAAAATAAAAAAACGTGTTAGCTTCAATATAGGTGAAACGATCACCACAAAATAATTGTAGAAGCATAAATAAATTTCACAAAAATAAAAAATTGAATTGTAGAATGTTCAAAAAGGTTGATAGAAGAATCATGCTGCACTTTCCTGCATCGGTTCCTCTTGCCTTACTACAAGCGTGAATAAACCGACTGCGAAAAACAGAAAACAGTTAAAGTACTGTCTAAAATATACAGTAACCCTAGTCTTACCCCAGAGGTGTCCTCGCCGCTGATGGCGACCCTCTGAAAATGTGGAAGCACTATATCGGCCTCTTCGTCGTCTGGTATGCGCAGGCGCACAGCTTCTTCGAACGCCCCGCCCGCCTCGCTGCCGGCGAAAGAACGCACCGACTGCCCGCATTCTGCCGCCCTGGTCAAAAACAACGATTCTTTTAATATAATGGTATATACAAAATATATTTATAGCAGTCACAATAGCCGAGTGGTGAACATAAAGACGGCGACGGGCTCACAACATGTCACGTTGTCCCAAAAAATGTTTTCGGTGTTAGGTGGGTCGAATGGACTTAACTGTGTGTTAAAAAAGGGTAACCGTGATGATGGCTACATTTGTAGCAATCATCACGGCACATATCCATTTGGATAGATTGATTGATGACGGATGGATTGGTAAAAGAAAAAAGAATAAGGAGGAGTGGTCTTCTTTCTTTCTTTTCGCCTGTAAAAGCCCACTACTTAATATGTTCAGCAGTGCTCCAAATATTGCCACAAAAATGACATATTTTTTCTTTTTCATTCAGAATCTGGGAATTGATGGTCATTGTAGTCTTACTTAGCCTTGCATCAAAAATGTTAGAAGCATTTCATCGTGTCAAGTAGCATGCCCAACTGGATAACTCAAAAAAATCTTCACGCAATTCCCAATGCGGGGGTAGACAGAGATCTGGTCTAGACATTTAAGTCCCTTCGATCCACCTTCCACCGAACATATTTTCGGGACAACGTGACAGGTGGTGAGTCCGTCGCCGTATTTATGTCCAAGCCAACGATATAATTTGTACATAGGTTTTTAGAAAAACCCATTGGTACGGCCACTTGAGGATCGGGTCTTTGACTCGAAATTCCGACCACCCAACCTCTCGGCTATCGTGACTTTTTTGGATAACTCAAGCTTTTGGTATTTGAAAACATCATCATTCAAACCGCAAAGAGACAGATCAGATTATTTCTAAGAGTTTAAAAATATGCCACTTCTAAGAATAGGAAACTTCCATGAAGAGGCATTTACTTGTGAACGACCAGCAGCGTCTAAGACGCGACGTCTCTGGTAGTGCGATCGCCAATCGACTTGCCAAGCGTGGCGATTAAAACAAACGGTAGAGGTTTGAGTCCTGCAGTAGACTTTCACTTGCTTCTAGATATGAATGAATGAATGATTTATTTCATGGAAATGTAGAAGTTAAAAATATGTAGCAACAGATAGTTTCATACGTAACCATAGAATGAATGATTTGAATAAATGTATGAATGGTTTAATGAGAAGTTAATTACCCGGTTGATTGAAATACAGACAGGGTATAGGCGATTCTATGACTCCGCACATTACTCACGCTAAACTAACTTGATCGAACCAAACACAATATTTCTTAAGTAATTTCGCCCTGGCCCTTGACGACCGCCACCTTGTTTACTTTGAGTAATTTATGAACACACTCTCGTGTACAGTTCGGAACACAATTAGCAGAACACTTAGATACTAACAGCTACTCTGGCCTTTGCTTTTGTTTTCACGTATGAACAAATTACCCCAGTACATATCACATTAAACTAAAAAATATATTAATAATAAT
The DNA here is from genome assembly GCA_029286605.1 of Sericinus montela. Taxonomy (NCBI): domain Eukaryota; kingdom Metazoa; phylum Arthropoda; class Insecta; order Lepidoptera; family Papilionidae; genus Sericinus; species Sericinus montela. Next base: position 8,889,954 of record JAGSMR010000007.1, on the reverse strand, counting down.
ATTCTCGTGTACAGTTCGGAACACAATTAGCAGAACACTTAGATACTAACAGTTACTCTGGCCTTTGCTTTTGTTTTCACGTATGAAAAGAAAAGTTAATGTTTTTACTATAAAATAGTAAACAAGTTACCCCAGTACATATCACATTTAACTAAAAAATGATATTAATAAAACATAAAATAACATCCAATCATCGATTAGGTCACAATAGTCGAGTGATTGGGTGGTCACGGAATTTTGAGTCAAGAGACCTGTGTTCGATCCGCAGGTGGAGGCTCGTACCAACAGGGTTTTCAAAAAAAAAACTTATGTACGAATTATATTGTTGGCTTGGTCATAAAGACGGTGACGGGCCACCTGTCACGTTGTCCTGAAGATATCTTTGGTGGTAGGCGGGTCGAAGGGAGTTAATTGTCTACGCCTGTCTTGGGAAGTGCGTGAAGATATTTATTTATTTTATTGATAAGGTTGATATACCTAACATTACATAACACTTACCTCCCACATCTGACGTTCCATAATGCAAATAGAGATTTAATCGATTTCGGTTTACCTTATCTACGTAGGTGTAGAATTCCACTCACGTTGAGGGCAACTTGTGCCACACATATTGTGTTACTGACTTAGCGGGGGCGGCTGCAAGCTCGCGAAATTGATCGTTTGGAATTCGATACGCCTTAGATTATTTCGTCTATTCGATGCTTTATTATCTAAACACATTACACAGCGTTAAGATAGATAGTGAGGTGTAGGAACTCACACTAAGGCCTGCGTTAACTAAATCCGATATATAAATTTGAATTAAACAATTTAATTATGCCGTGCATGTTTTTCAAGATGGGCTTATGGATTCAGAGAAAGGAAGTAATTATAAATTTAGTACATCGTCATCCCTTTTTTTACAGACGGAGAGTTGTTTAGCTAGCATAGCCTTACTAGTAAGCAGTTCAAATAAGTTTCAAATTAAACACGGTCCTGGTAAAAAAAAAAGTTAAAACTCTAAAGAACTACCACTGAATTGAAACGAAATTGAATTTGTTAAAACAGTCTCATGTTAATTCTAGAATCAAAGATAGCGATAGTATGGATTTCGGGTAACGAGGACACCGCAACTGATAGCAGCGTTGCCGTTTGATTTCGACCCTTATGGTACGAATTATATCGTTGGCTTGGACATGAACGACGGCAATATGCTCACCGCCGTCCCAAACAATGTCTTCAGCGGAAGGTGGGTCGACAGGACTTAATTGTCTCGACCTCTGTCTACCCTAGAAGGGCGTCAAGTTATTTTTTTTTCTTATTATTGACAACTGCGGGTTGGCGTATAGATAATCGTTGGGATTTCCTATGTTGGAATGGAAAAAGGGAAGGTTAAATTACGGAACATTAATATTGCATTACATCGTCATTAATTCCTTTTTGATACAAATACCTATAATAACAAACTATTTGTTAATAATTTAAATTACCTACTTGGTAGCTTAGTTGGTAGTGGCATTACCTTCGTAAGTAAGAGTTGCGGGTACCAATCCCGCTAAGCGCAAAATGCTTTATGAACATGAGTGATTGTACTCGAGTCATGGATGTTTTTATAAAATATTTATAAAATATTTTTCTACGTAAGTATATTGTATAGTTGGATTTGCAACAGGATTTGGTGAAAAGCGAGTCAAAAGGACTTAATTGTTTAGATCTATGTCTATCCAAGTATTGGGAATACGCGTATAGATGTTTAATAAAAATAATTCTGGAACTTCTCTAGTCTACGTTACTTTACATTATACGTACGTGGCTAGCCAACGTTTTATTGTATGGCTTCAACAGGCAATTTGCAAAGACTAAGCCGTGTAGATAAACCATTTTTTACACTATAGTAAGCGTTGCCTTGTTTTCATTTAAATCGACAGAAGTCGAGTTATAACTGGAGTCCGTGACCTCAGCGATTAATTCTAATCTATCTATATATCTATTCGACGAATTATTTCTAATCTAATGTCACATTACTTTAAACAATATTTTTATCTATATAGATAGATACATAGTATGTAATGTTGTCCCTACATAGATAGGGACAACATCACATACATTGCTCTGATCCCAAAATAAGCAACTTGAGCACTTGTATTATGAGATCAGAAACAGCGAAGATACCACAAATCCAACCCACTGCACTACCTAAATAATGTAGAAAAAATGTTTTCTACATTAACCCGATCGGTAACAGAACCAGGGACCTCAGAGCTAGCACAATGAAAATCGGTGTGTCTGCCATTCGTCCACGGTGGTCGTGAGGTCGCCGTTATTTTAAAACTAAACACTATGATGATTTGAACAATATTTTGTATTTAGACAGCGCAATTACAATAAATCCAATCTAAAATAAAACATTTAAAAAATTTACTTCCCGACGTTTCCGATGCTGTAACGCATAGTTTCTAAAAAAAAACTAATAAAAACGCGATGTAATCCGAAAATCGTTTTATTTAAGATGTTTAGTGTTCGCGTAAATACAAGAAATCATTATCAATCCAATCTAGACAAGTGCAATATCCTTACAATCGTCAACAGCCCTAATAATCCTTATAAATACATAATACTCCTCACGCTTTATAACTTAAAAATAGAAAACAAGCCAACGATGTAATTCGTACATAAGTTTTTGAAAAACCCATTGGTACGAGCCTGCCACCTGGGGATCGAACTCGGGTCTCTTGACTCGAAATTCCGACTACCCAACCACTTGGCTATCGTCACATATTTATTTATTTATCTATACGCATCAACCCTATCGAGGTAACCAGAGGGAACAGATCACAAAATATAACAGTCCTTAAATGTCTTTTTAGACGACTTATTTCATTCCTCGCAGACGTTTGTCGGGCTATACTAGTGCTCTTAATCTTCCCTTCCCTTAGCTTACATGATCTTCGAAATTCGAAAGTAAGACTCGGACTAAACTTGACTATACACATACTATAACACATACTGTAACACGTACTGTGTGTATATAATATACACATACTGTACTACCACATATGGACTGACTGATGGATCAGACCGAAGATGGGCAGCCGCGTCTGAGTGCGAGTGGTCTGGTACGGCGATCGCCAATCCGCTTGTTAAGCGTGGCGATTATAGCAAATACTCCTTATGGGAGAGGCCTTTGGCCTGCAGTGGACTTCAACAGACTGATATGTATGTATGCATGCACTACCGTATCGTAGATAAATGATAAATATAAACAAAATAACACTAGAGAAAGTAATGAGAATACAACATTTCACACACACATACAACAAGTTATTGTTACAATTGAATATCGCTAGACATGAGCTAGAGCAATAGTTAAATAGTACGCATACCCAACAACATCGTACAACCACACCCAATGTAATTAATATTTGGAGTTGTTAATGAAAAGTAAATATTCGTACATACATATATAACGGTGTGTTAATATTCACTGTAGAAAATATGCCTCTCTTAAAAGGGAGAATTTGTCATAATCGCCACGCTTGGCAAGCGGACCGGCGATCGCTGTACCAGAACCCTCATACCTCAGACGCTACTGCCCATCTACGGTCTGATTTATTTGGTCTGTTAGTTTTTGATAAATGGTCATCCCCTCATCTATCAATTGTCATAACGATATTCGAGTCGCCTCCTACGACACCCACGTAAGAAAGGGAGTGGCAATATTCTTACGCCGTTACCACGTGATAACATATTCGAACAATGTATAGTAAAGGCTCATACTTGACAGTAAGGTGCTATATACATATTATGTGGAGCTATGATTGCTTAAGACTATTATAGAACAACATGGGCAATGCCCAAATATAGATAAAATATTACATAAACTGTTAAGAAAATATACCGCAGCATTAAAAGTTAAGTTGAATCTATATCATCTTTCCAAGTTGCAGTGAGAGACCAAGATAACTTGAAGTTGAATGTGAACTGGACATAGAGAAAAATAGCTTTGAAAGTATACGTTAAAAAGGTGAGCATTCCACTTGGGTATCCAACTCGAGTCATATTCAGATCACCCAACCACTCGGCCATCATAGCCTTAATATTTTAACATATTCAATATATGGATATGCATAGATTTGTGAAATATCACATAAACTATAGAAAAGTATAATAATAATAAAATATTACAATTTTAACGGAGATTATTATGAATACTTTTGGGGAAATGTAGTGGGTCGTTAAGGCAATTCACAAAACATAAACTGCTCAATAATTACACCTGGTCACATAATATAATTATTACATACCCGCAAAAAAAAAAGACGAATATATAAATATAATATAATAAAAATGCAATTATTAAAAATTTAAAATAAAATTATAATTAAAATTCAGTAAATAACCACTAGTAAATACCCATATCTGGTTGAAGTCCACCTTTGACATTCTATTTTACTTCCAAACATTTATAATATTATACCACTTGCCAATATTTACAAATCGGGAATGACCTTAATTATTTTATTGATACACTCATCACTGCCCTATTAACGTCACTAAACAGACAGTATTGTTTTAATATAGTAATTTCTAAAAAGGCACGCGACGCGTTAGCGTTCAGCCACCTCCAGACTGCGTTCCGAAATGCAATCATACTGCGAATGGACACGAGCATCCCCCGCAATAAGGGTTACAGTCGCGTCAAGGTTGATCCAATTACTTGACACTAATAATACCGGCTCGCTGCCGTTTCCACTAACATTATTGTTTCACTCAGCAGACATTATGTGCTGACAGAATATCCAAAGAAAAGGTTACGTTTTATAAAAGTTTCCTATACATATCTATCTCTAAAAGTTCACTGCAGGACATATAACTCTTCCATAAAGGAGGGTTTGCCACGTTTGGCAAGCGGATTGGCGATCGCGATACCAGATAATTTGACTAATAAAATTAAATTGGGTCAAACTGTAGCGCTTTCAATTAACATTGCTTTGATATTTTTAAAAGGATATTAACAGACTACTGACAAACATCCGTGGACGAGCGGCGTATACACTAGTATTCAAGATGTGGCCGGCTCGATTGGGAATGGCGTGAAGATATTTATTATATATTTTAAAATATCTGAAGCATTCTCTACCAGTCAACCTTGCAGAGATATAATGATGTAGCTTAAGGTGATAAGAGTGATGATAAGGAATTGAAACAAATAAATATAAACAACATACACATAAATATATACAGAAACATACATTAATCTATACTGAAATGTGTGTAACATTTTGTGTATGAGTAAGTACAGATTTATTAATTACAGATTTTTTATTAATTTATTAATTACAGATATATTTATTTATTAATTAATTTTGTTCAAATGAATACATTTATATAAACACATACAAATATACACTAATGTGCACACTTACACAGAAACTGTTGTCAAGATTCTGCCGTGGTTTTTAGAAAGTGATCAAGTGTGCAAGGCTCGTAATTTTTTGGGCCAACGTGACAGGTGGTGAGTCTGTCACCGTCTTTATGTCCAAGCTAACAATATAAATCAACCATGAGTACGAGCCCACCATCTCGGGATCGATTCGGGTCTCGACTCGAATTCCTATGACCAAATCACTAGGCTATCGTGACACTAAGTTACATAACATTAAATTAAAAAACTGTCTCATTATAATTTAATTATAATTATTAGTTGCCATTTCACTTGTACCAAAAACAGAGAGATATTATTACAAAATAATTTTGAAGGGGATAAGTTTATCAAAGAGTGAACTCGTTGCTCGTTGCGCGTTGAACTGAGACCATTAAACTGGAAACACCGACTGGACCGTTCATGTTTCGTAAGTTTGAAACAATCGACAATTGGAATTCTATTGTCTAATCGTAGGACTAAACCGAAGGATCGAACGCAAGAACAGTTTATTCCTTATTGAATGTTGTATGCCTTTATGGGAAAAGCCAATAAAATTGACGTATATGCGGAGAAAACATTTTTCATACGAATGTTAAGTTGACCGGCTATTACGTTATCACAAATAAGCTTTAGTTAACGAATACATTTTCAGGACTCTAACTAATACAGTATAAGGAAATTCGTGAAGATTGATCATAGAGTTCCTGCTTCCGACTCTATGGTTAATGACACGAATACCAGCCAGAGTTCTGCTGAATAGGAGAGAAATTGGAGGCAGTTAGAGAAAAAAAAGAAAGCAAGTAGATGAATACGTTTTTATATATGTTAAGTAATATTTTAAGACTTAGACTTGGCGTGTGATTGCAGCGGAAGAATATACGAGTGGTATATTTCTTTCTTTCCGTGAGTGTTGTAAAATATACAAACCGACAAATTCCGCGATAACCATCTCGAAAAATGCTTGATCGGTGACAGACAGGAGCGTCTAAGATGCAGTGTCTGGCACTGCGCTCCCTTAGCCGGGTGCCAAGCTTGGCGATAATGCAAACTATCCCATTGCGGGAGAGGCCTCTGTCCTGCAATAGACTTTTAGAGATAGTAGTGTGTGTGTTAAATGAACTAGAAACAGACAAGTTAAACATTTGTTAATAAGAAAATTATATGTCGTTGTCACAAACATCATTCACGTTCTAATAAACAACAATTATAAAAACTACCCCAATTCAGGGAAAACCACCAGTAATTCAATTCTATCTACGTGAAGATAAAAAAATCAAATAGCACTCACTTTACATTAAGCTGTCTCTGTATAAGAAGCTTCTTCTCAATCTGTTCGATGGGGAACTGAGGTACCTCGTACGGCGCGGACAACTCATTGGGAAGTTCCCGGGGCACTTCCGCCCCCACAGCACTCGTAGGACTCTCGCTGCCTGCGAACAAATGTTAATTTTTTAAACTCATTGGTACATACATACACACATTTGATTTTTTAATTCTATACTTTTCACTTTATACGGTTTCGCTTTACGGCATCTTCAGGTTATCTTAATTATTATAGGTCTTACAGTTTCACCATAAGACCACAATCGCAAGTATAAATTATACTGTAAGGTAAAAATAATGTTAATGTGTATGTAATAAATGTATGTGTCACGATAGCCGAGTGGTTGGATGGTCGGAATTTCGAGTCAAGAGACCCGAGTTCGATCCTCAAGTGGCCGTACCAATGGGTTTTTCTAAAAACCTATGTACAAATTATATCGTTGGCTTGGACATAAAGGCGGCGACGGGCTCACCACCTGTCACGTTGTCCCGAAAATATCTTCGGTGGAAGGTGGGTCGAAGGGACTTAATTGTCTAGACTAGACCTCTGTCTACCCCTGTATTGGGAATTGCGTGAAGATATCTTTAACTTTAATTTTATTTATTTTTTAATTAAAAATATGTACGAAGCTTTGGATGCTTCTTAAAAATAATAAATAGCCTAATGGTTTAGCGTACTCAATATAAAACAACGTCACAGGTTGGGTGCCGCCATTCGACTATTGTCCAGACATCCAGACACAAACAAGCATTGCAGCTTAGTTGGAATGTTTAACAGGAAGACTAGAAATGTCTTACCACATTGCCAGTACTCTTTAAAAAAATATTCCAATGATGAATGTCATACATTAATGATTCTTTGTGATATTCTTATCTTTGTTAACATCTAACCTTGACGGCGGTCCGCCGGCAGTGAGCAGATGACTGCTTCGTGCTCGCTATTGTCTAAAAGGTCGCCGTAAGGTCAACACACGATAACATTCGATGCATACGTTAATTATTTATACATCGCAGTCATCGCGTGCCACGAAGACACGATAGCCGAGTGGTTGGGTGATAGGAATTGGAGTCGAGAGACCCGAGATCGATCTCCAGGCGGTAGGCTTGTAACGATGAGGTTTTTCTCTTATGTGCGGTTTATATCGATAGCTTGGAAATAGACGGCGGCAGGCTTACCATCGTTCAAGTTGTCTATAAAAATGTCTTCAGTGAGTTAATTCTCTAAACCCCTGTCTATCCCATTATTGCATTGGGAATGGCGTAAAGTCATCTAATGTTAACAATATTAAATATATTATTTCTTTGACGACCTCCATGGTTGAGTGGCGTGCACACCGGTTTTCATTTAGCCTACACTCAGGTCCTGGGTACGATGCCGGAACGTGTAAAATTAGAAAAGCAATTTTTCTGCATTATCTCGGAATTAAATATTTGTAGTAACCTCGTTGTTTCTGATTCTCTAACATACTTATATTAAGGAGTCACCTTGTGTGCTTCAGTTACTTTAGTGGTACTAACTTTGGGATCAGAACAAAAGTATTTCATATATGTGTATATATAGTCCCTGGCTTGTGTTTAAGTTAGCCAATGATCTAAGAAAAAAGAAATCGTAATGTTACTTACGTTCACTTCACAGTGAACGTAAGTAACGCTGAAAGTAGTGGGGCTAAATACGTACATTTTAGACTTTAGAATAAAATAATATACATACATATACGTATATGTGTATATATTTACATCTGAATATATTTGGTTGTATTCCTGTTTTAACGTCGTAATAATTTACATCTCCCTTTCTTCCCACGAGTACTTGTAATAACATCGATATTGCATGAATGTTACTATCGATGTATCACAGTCGAACACTGTACCGTGTAAAGGTCGTGCTCAAAAGTCGCGCATTAAATTATAAACAGCATTTATAAATTAAAACATACGCTGCGTCTGCTCCGTGTCTTCCTGCGTTTCGGACTGTACGCGCGCCCTCACGTGCCACAGGTCCTTGTCGAAACTGTACATCATTCCGTCACTAACACTTCGACTGTTTTCAATAATGTACACCACACAACATTCACGTATATTTATTGAAACACAATAACATTTTTACTTATCGAACCTGTTGAGGTTATCTGTGTTGACAAAACGAGTAATGCGGTAACTCCGTTAAAAATAAGCATGATGAAATTTATAAATAAGAAACATGAGACGAGAAAACAATTTAATCTGACATAAATAGTAACGATAATTGAAAATTTTACGCGATTTACCATACTGGTGTAGGCAGAGGTTGAGACAATGAAGTCTCCATTTTCTCCTAATCTTATTTGGGACAATGTGGTAAGCCTATCGCCTTCTTAATGTCCAAGCTATCGGTACAATATACTTACATACTTGTATATTACCATTAATAAATAAATAAATAAATATCTTCACGCAATTCCCAATACAGGGGTAGACAGAGGTCGAGTCTAGACAATTAAGTCCCTTCGACCCACCTTTCACCGAAGATATTTTCGGGACAACGTGACAGGTGGTGAGCCCATCGCCGCCTTTATGTCCAAGCCAACGATATTCATACATAAGTTTTTGAAAAACTCATTGGTACGAGCCTACCAACTGGGGATCGAACTCGGGTCTATTGACTCGGAATTCCGACCACCCAACCACTCGGCTATCGTGACTTTTTAGCTTTTACCATTAATAAATATTCATATATACATACAAACATTTACATTAAATCAATGAATTTAATACAAACATTTGTATAGAGGGATTCGAACCCGCAACCCTTAGCTTTGAAGGCCGGGTCACAATCTAACTACTTAATCTGGCGTCGTATTTTTACTATTTAAATAAATTCGCACATTTAATTGGAGCATTTTTATTATCAGAATAATAATTTAAAAGTTGTTATCGCGTGAAAATTTTATGGGACAATAAAACACTTACAAGTATTATAATTACATTGCAAATTTGAAGTTTCTACGACGCACGATTTCCGAGACATCGGCTAATGTGTATTTAGTCGTTATCAGAACCGGTTTTCTACAATTACACCATGTGTATTGGAAAATTCTTCAAGACATATATCTTCAGACCATTCCCAATACAGGGGCAAACAGAGGTCTAGACAATTAAGTCGTTTTGACCCATCTTCCACCGAAGATATTTTTGGGACAACGTAAACTCACGATAGCTGAGTGCTTGGGTGACCCAATTACAGACCCCCCCCCCCAGATGGTAGGCTCTTATTTTCAAAATACATAAACGATTCACATCGTTGGCTTGGACACAAAGGCGGAAACCGGCTTACTACCCGTCACGTAGTCCCAAAAATATCATCGGTGAAAGGTGGGAAGGACTTTATTATGTAGACCTCTGTTTACCCCATTATTGGGAATAGCGTGAAGATATTATTTATCAATGCATTTAAATGAATTATCCGATACGCAAAAACATCCAGTTACCCATAAAAGCTAAATAATAAACCTACGCAGTAAGGAATATGAATGTTATTCGATTGAAAACGAAACGGCTCCTGGATTACATTATCAATGGTTGTGTGCACAAAGAGCAAGACACGGTAAACAAAGAACGTAATGTTTCCCTAGCTAAGTGAAGTCTAATGAGAAAGTGAAAACGTGACGTCATCGCAAACCATTTTGAATCAATAACTTGTTTAAATGAGAAATTGTCAACAGGTTTTTAGACATGAGAAGTTTGGAATGATGTTTTATGTTTAGACGACCTCCGTGGACGAGTAGCGTACAGTGTACACACCGGTTTTCATGTCGCCTGTCTGAGGTCCCGGGTTCGAATTGCGATCGGTTTGATTAACACACTTTTACGGTTCTGGGCGTTTGTGGTGACGTTGTTGTTTCTGATTCCATAACACAAATGCTTAAGCTACTTACTTTCGAATTAGAGCAATGTATTTGACGTTGTCCCTATGTATGTATGTATTCTATATAAATTTCACTAATAACCTCGTCTTGCTCTCCTTGATCTACATATTACTACTACATGTTTTTACGCCGGACGTAGAACGTACGTAGGCTACACCAATCCTAGTCGTGTGATGTTATTTAGTTACACTAATATATAGTGGCGAACACACCTAACAGTATTTCTACCATTTAACCAGGTTGATGTATATACTCACAATATTGTGCGATGGCCTGCAAAATATTGCAGAATCAATGGATGCAGGCGACTGAGGACCATTGTTTAAATGGACAAATGTTAGGGGAGGCCTATGTTCAGCTGTGGATATTGTAAGGAGGAATAAACAAGGGGATGTTCTTACTAAATGCGAATCTAGCAAGAAATAATAATACTAAATAATAAATTATTTACTGTTCCAAACAAATGTACACCTCCATATTATCCCTGGCTCTTAGACTAAGCCCGTGTCAGGAGTGTTTTCTCAAACAATGAGTACAATGGCTTGGACAACATTTATATAAATCTAAATAAATGCCTATTTTCTTTTATATTTTTTCAAACTAATTTTTAAGGCACATTAAAATTCACCTTTACTTATTCCATAAGTGAACGTAAATTTTAAAGTGTTTAAATATAAAGTTCTACCAAAAGACAACAATCGTGAGTATTCAACATAATTTAAAAAAAAAATTTTTATTCCATTTGAAATACGAATAGGAAATAATTTTTCTTACGCTAATTAGTTTTGTTGAAATGTTTTGGTGATATATTCCTCTCAACTTCGAAGCACAGAAACTCGCTGCACGAAACTGTTTCTCAGCTTTCTAAGTATCTGCTTTTTATAGCATCAATAGCTTAATAGAATTACAGTCGTGTAGCTTTTTAAATTTTTATTCGCGTTATATCCAGTCAGTACATTACACGTGCCAAAATGGACGATCGATAGTCCGTCGTTTAGTCTAGCCAATACATTCTGCGGTCTAGCACAGTTGCTACGGCGTTGGACCCACGCCCAGCCTTCATTTTTTTTTACGAGATCGTTGCACCTACCCATGAGGCAACAGCTATCGATGGAATATCGATGTCTGATACGATTGTCGACTATTGAATGAGTCACCGCTTTATAATCGTTTTACTGAGCTTCTGCAATGATGTTGCTAATATTCCCTAACTGCCGAACGTGGCCATTTCAATAAAAAAATATTTTCACGCCATTCCCAACACTAAGGTAGACAGAGATCTAGACAATGAATTCCTTTCGACCCAACTTACACCGAAGACATTTTTTGGACAACGTGACAGGTGGTGAGCTTGTGGCCGTCTTTTTTATGTCCAAGCCAACAGCATAAATCGTACATAAGTTATGAAAAAATCCGAACCTACAACGTGAAGATCGAACTCGGGTCTCTTGTCTCGTTTTCCGATTATCTGACCATCGGCTATCGTGATATTCAATAAATAAATTAATACGTTATAGTTCTTCTTTGTAGCAGTATCGAAATGTAATTTTATACAGTAGTTCTAGTTTCATTCCAATTCTTTTTAAAAAATATACACAGGGATTCGTATACAGATACTATGAGGCATGCGCTATACTCCACTACCCTTACTGAGCCATTATAGAGCAAACGATAATTATATTCAAAACGTCGCACAAAATTCGCATCAACCACTTAACTTTCAAATGTGACTTGAATTATAATTCATTATACAATGTTCTACATTCTTCATACTCTTACTTCGCGTCAATCTCGATTCGATACGACAATATTATTCAGATAGTTGCAAATCTCTCGTTGTATGTCACTTGATATTCTGCGAAGCTGAATAGTGCCTTAGTAATGACAATGCCTACTGCTAAGTGGCAGAATGACTGTATTGAAAAATACAAGCAGACTTATGGCAACAGCGTCTAAGGTATCTCGCTCAAAGATTAAGTATCAACAATCAATGTAAGAGGGAGTGACTTGAACATATGACCTGTCTAGTACTTTTACAGACTATGTAATAAATGTGAAGCTTCCTTGGTCATGCCATGAGGTGTAGCATTTAATTATAATTGGTTGTGCTGTAAAAATAAATTACCTGAACTAATACTCGTTCGTACAAGGAAGCTCAAGATAGAATACTTCAGCAAAGTGCTTGGGCGCAATAGGTACTACAAATTAATCCAACTTGTCATGATGGGCAAGGTGGAAAGGAGGCTGGAAAAACTCGTGGCTACAAAACATTAGGGAGTGGATAGACATCACTTCTATCGAGCAACTGTTTGGCCTGGCCCGGGAGAGAGTTTCAAGGAAGTAACCGCAAAACACGTAATAATTCACGATACGGAATTTCGAGTCGAGAGACCCGAGTTCGATCCCCAGGTGGCAGTACCAATAAGTTTTTCAAAAACTTATGTACGAATTTCATAGTTGGCTTAGACATAAAGACGGCGACGGGCTCACCACGTTGTCCCGGAAATATCTTTGGTGGAAGGTGGGTCAAAGGGACTTAATTGTCTAGACTTGACCTCTGTCTATCCCTGTATTAGGAATTGAGTGAAGATATTTTATTTTTATTTTTTATTTGTTTAACGGCAAACCTTCAGTACTGAAGAAACACAGAAAGAAGAAGTAAAAATCAATGGAAAAAAAGGTTTATTTTTTATTTATTAATATGGGATTTGTTGCCGTCAGATTATTAAAAAAACCCTCTCGAACAATAAACGAGCCCAAAATTAAGCAGTCAAATGATGATCAGGAGCTTTTAAGACACGAGACGTGCCTGGACACAGTGAAAGCGCCATGGCAAAAAAAATGTCATGGCTTTATGCTCAGTGTGCTCCAGCTCCCAAGTGGCTCTTTTACAAACGAATGTAGGTAGCTACATCTCATAGTTTTTTAATAATTTTATTTGGAAGCTCTTACTTTCTCTTTTCTTTCTTGAACACAATAGCAGAGTGGTTGGGTGATAGGAATTCGTTTCAAGAAACTCGAGAGAAATGATTTATATCGTTGGCTTGGTCACAAAAACGGCGACGGAGTCGCCACCAGTCACATTTTGAAGAAATGTCTTCGGTGAATGATGGGTTAAAATCCTTTCGATTTATCTGGACCTTTGTCGATCTCATCAATGGGAAACGTAATAAGCATCATTGCGTTTTTGGGGGACAAAGCTTTCTTTCTTCCTATCGTTGCCTGATACTGCTTTAACCAATCCATCTTCTAAACATAACGATTGTGGTAAATCCTCCACACTAAATATACCAAGTCCTACAGAAAATTTATTTATAGACTAAACAGTCAATCTTGTGTTAATTTAAAAAAACTGAATAAGCAGAGTCTTGAATTCTAAAACGTATTATAAGGACATTCCAGATTCGTAAATCCACGGTACCTTTTTTCTTTAATTAACGTGTAAAAAAATACTAATAGATAGAACAAAAAAATTAGTTAGCGCACAAATTTTAATCTTATTTAATTTTAAAACTTTAATAGGTAGAGTCAGGAATTTAGAAGAGTGAATCAGGAATTTAGAAGAAATAGTCAGGAAAAGTGACAACTATCCTAACAACTATCCTCGTTCAAGATGCCTGACTAAATCGTCAATTATTTTACTTTATGTACGTGTACGTTCGCTCTTGGTCTTGTTTGCTTGATAGTTACAAAATTGAAACCGGATGTTACAATCAAGCGCATTATTTGAAAACCTAATCGAGTTTTTATATCACTTAATTAAATTTTAATTAGGTAATACAAAATAATTACTTGATGCAAAGACGCATTTGTATTTAGGTTATCAACAAACGAGAAAGTTACATGCGAATATTTAATTACACTAACGTGTGCCGAGGGCCTAAATGATAAGAGGTCGAGCTTCAAGACCCCATTAACATCGCAAATATCAGATGTATGACGCAAAAGAAATAAATGTTTCTTGTAGCACAAGAACGAATGTATTGAAGATTCAAACAATAAAGGCATAATGATAAAGACATTGTTATACCTATATTTTATTTCATTTTATTTTAATACGAGACAGTCGTTTTATTTACTTTTTTATTTATTAATTTGTTTTATGTACCTATTTTATTTCTTTTCCAATTAGGATTTTAAGGGAAAATTAAATATTCATATATTTATTCCTTTTCTTAATAAAAAGCAAAAGTTTTTAATAATCAATATGAATATGAAATAGCGCATTAGTAAATCGCGTCGATGGAGAATCTTAAAATTTGACGTACATATTTTAACACGTTGAGCAAAGACTTTAACTTCATCAATGTTAATGTAAACATATAGTAAATGTGAGCGAGTTAAAACCTAAACACGAACGCAAACTTCCTGCTGGTAACAGCTGTTAAGCAACAATTTTTTAAATACCAATTAAAAAGTAATTTTCGAACGTAAACACTATCACATTACTTCTAAAAAGTTTTCACTCGATGAATACAAAAAAAAATTAATTCGAATATGGAATGCGAGTGCCACGCGACGCCACGCTTTTTTATCTATGCGTCACAGCACGAACATGCTGCCGCTGGACGCGAACCGGACCGACTGACTGACTGACACACCCGAGAATTTTTGCGATGTCGACCAGCTTTTTCCCCACAACACAACAATGCAATGACCATTCGAATAGTTTAACCACGTATTCAGTATATTGACAGCAGCTATACAATTTAATAATATGATCAACCATAGGTTATTAATACTAATAATTTTGCAAGAACTTTTATCTCTACAATTTGTGCCCTTAATTTCGTATGTATAACTTCTTCATTTCTTTATTCATTAAACGCACAAAAAATAGAGAACAATATAGTAAACTTGCAAAAGGTAAGTCCTTAGAAGGTAACCTTTTTTGCTAATTTTTTATTGCTATTTATTACTATTAATTATTCTTTTATTATAATGTAACATTTTACTCTATTTTTACAAATTATTTACCTTGTCAACTAACTGCATTATATAAAATAAATTATTGAGGAACCTAAGAAAAGAAGAAGAATTTTAAGGGAAGTAAACAAATAGATTCACTGGGAAAACATGTTATTCGGTTGGAATTTCCGGGAATGGGAAGAAGTGGTGTAGTGACCTGTATAAAAAACACTTTTTAAAGCATTCAAATCATGCTGGACTTTAAAAAAAAAATCAACTGTCACTGACACCACTCCACGAACAGTTGTTCAACCGTTCTACCATTGTATTGTCTTGTATTGTTATGAATTTCTTTATTTAAATACTAGTTACTTACTTAATTTAAATACTGTAATAAAAGTTTAACGGAGTTTGAAAATTTCAAGTCATTTCATCGTCTAACTGTTAGAATTGTGCAGACATTACGACTGACGGTAGCTGATTTTTTAACTGCAAATATTGCAATGAACTATGAAATTTCCTACAACCTTATGCCGCTTGACACATTATCTCAAGCTGTTTTTTTTCTCATTTATTGATTTAAAAGTTTATGTACGCACAGAAAATACAAAATAAAGACTATATTAAGATATTATACATAGGCCCTTCTTATTTATTTTGGAATATCTTCCATCAGACCTGACTGAAGATTGGTAACATATGGTAGATAAAGCGTGTACGATTAAGAAGAAAAAAGAATATATTCGTAAATATAATAGATAAAAATATTATAAATATATAGTCATATAATACTTTAACACAAATACTTTATATAATTGTATTTATATATAAATATATTTACATATTTTCTCAGGGAATATCCTAACATGAAGATGGTCACTCTACATAGTAACTCTACATTTGTAAACAAAGATAAGATGTAGGTGGCCCAGTAGAAATATTGAATGTACTTTATTGAAATAAATTAATTTACAAAATAAATAAATAAACATAATTCCCAATACAGGGGTAGACAGAGGTCTAGTCTAGACAATTAAGTCCCTTTGACCCACCTTCCACCGATGATATTTTCGGGACAACGTGACAGGTGGTGAGATAGGCGTCTCATAGGTTTTTTAAAAAACCCATTGGTACGAGCCTGCCACTGGGGATCAAACTCGGGTCTCTTGACTCGAAGTTACGACCACCCAACCACTCGGCTATCTACTCTATATGTGAAGATCTAACATGGCTTTCCGCACACCAAATGGCGATTAAACTGTGTAAAATAGACATGCAAAGTACTGGATTGTTAATATTGATGCGAATATCATGGACATTGTAAAGGAATATGGATTCTGCTTAAATAAATAAAATAAATATCTTCACGCAATTCCCAATACACGGGTAGACAGAGGTCTAGTCTAGACAATTAAGTCCGTTCGACCCACCTTCCACCAAAGATATTTTCGAGACAACGTGACAGGTGGTGAGCCCGTCGCTGTCTTTATGTCCAAGCCAACGATATAATTCGTACATTAGTTTTAGAAAAACCCATTGGTACAATCCTGCCACCTGGGGATCGAATTCGGGTCTCTTGACTCGAAATCCCGACCAACCACTCGGCTATCGTGACTTTGGATTCTGCTCAACTTACGAATTAAAGCAGTCATAAATGTACATATGTATGAATACATATACACATATATAGATTGTGACAACATCACATACATTGTTCCGATCCCAATGTAAGAGCATAAAGCACTTGAAGTATGGAAATCGGAAAGAACCAAAGCCCCAAAAACACCCAGACCCGAGAAAATGTAGAAAAAGTGTTTTTTTACATTGACCGGGAATCGAACCCGGGACCTCATACATGGAGGTCGTTAAACCTAACATTGCTATAGATTTCGTCATGTTTTTACTTCAAAAAGAAACTATAGAAGTGTATGATTTAATTTTGCGCAAATTAAAAAAACTAGAAAGAATTCCGCTTGTAACGTATGATAATTTTTATCACGTAAAATATCTTTAGTGTAGAATACTTCTCATAATTTCACACACCTACACATACCTTCGATAGCTCAGTTGGTAGAGCGGTGGACTGTAGAGGAAATTTGCTGTAAGACATCCATAGGTCGCTGGTTCAAATCCGGCTCGAAGGAATCTTTTTTTAAGATATTCTTTCTTAATTTTTTTGTTGACATTTTTTTTCTTAACAATTTTTTTCTTTAGATTTTTTGATGATGCATACATTTTTATAATGAAAACTTGTCTCATTCATTATATTAATAAATAAATAAACACAGACAAAAAATTATTATTATTATTCTGATCACTACTACACAATAATAAAAAATTAATTTCATGAAAATTACTTTTGAGACGATATACATTAAGCACTGGTTAGTTTTAATACTAAATTGATTTAGTTTTTCCTTATATGTATAGTCTCTAAATATTCCTTGGAGTTAGATTTCGAGACTCACACTTTTGAAAGACATCTACGACCCGATAAGGGACAACCTGATAGCCAAGTTGCTAGTGACCCAGCCTTGGAAACTAAGGGTTGCGAGTTCAAATCCAGCGAGGAGCAAATATTTTTTGGTATGTATTTTATGGCTCATAAGTTACGACGTAATAGATTTATAATAAATGTACGAGTATGTATAGATATACTGTAATAACATCTGCATGTATTGTATTATTCCGTGTGGTAACGGCGTAAGAAGCGACTAAGGAAAACAGCCTTGAATATCGTTATGGCAACCGATAGATGGTAAGATAACCATCTCTAAAAATATCAGACCAAAATAATCAGACCTAAGATGAGTAGCAGCGTCTGAGGTGCGAGTGGTCTGCTACTGCGATCGCCAATAGGCATGCCAGCGTGGCGATTATGGCAAATCCTCCCTATAGGAGAGGCCTAAGTCCTGCAGTGAACTTTAACCGATATGTATGTATGTATGTATGTATGTTTATTTTATGAATCTTATTTATTCCACTAGATTTAGATTCCTTGGGGTGCCTGGAATGTATTGATGTTTATGTTTAGCAAAATAATCTTTATATATCCTCTTGTCTTTAATTATCCTCTTTTATTATCCGCCTGCCTTTAATTATCCTCTTGTCTTATCCTCTTGCTTATGTCTGTCTACACTAACTGACCCGCGCCTTTTCTTCTGCGCCACGTTTATTAATCCGACTTACTTAAAATTTTTTGTAATACTATTTTAATACTGTCGGAAAAAAAGAATATTCCTAATCGATCCAGGCTTCTTCGAGTAATCGTGAAACACACATAAAAATGCAACATGATTCAAACCTCTTCCGTTTTTGAGATCGGTTAAATAGAGATAAAACAAATTACGCCGTAAAGATACATTTTCGAAAAGGAAATCTACCAACAATAAAATTTGGTTCATCTATGTTCTTTTTCTGAAGAATCATCTGCATTCATGTTTTTTTAAGGCTTACTTAACCTCCGCTAACAACCGCTAAGACACGTGAGTTTCATGTAATTAATAAAGCCATAGCTCATAGCAGGGCAAGAATTTTTTTAGTAGATAGTAGAGTATAGTAGAGAGAGAGATAGTAGAGATTTTTTTAATATAGTAACCAAACTGCTCTAAGCTTTAGCTGATGTGTCCTCGCGAAGTGAGGTGAAGGTTGCGTCGCGTCTGGCTAGGGGGAAGGGGGACACAAGGTCAAGGGCACTCGTCTCTGAGTAGCAAGGGGACTGAAAACCAGCTGCTAACAAAGAAATTGTATAAAATATTGATATTATATGTAGCAGCTGGCAACAATTGTGATTTAGTTCTTAAAGACACGATAGCCGAGTGGTTGGGTGGTCGGAGGATGCAATTATAATAAAATGTTTTTAGAATGTTTTCATATTTATATTCTTATTTATTATGGCATTTAACGTCTCAATGCATCTCACTTTCTTCTTATTTTATATTGGTGAAGCTCAAAATAAAAAAGCTGTAAATAGTTTATTGCCTAGACGATAGGTGGCGGGATAAACATCGCAAATAAACACTTATTTATTTTCATTTATACATACATATCACGAAAGCCGAGTAGGGTTATCGGAATTCAAGTCAAGAGACCTGAGTTCGATCCCCAGGTGGCAGGCTCGTATCAATGGTTTTTCAAAAACTTATATACGATTAATATTGTTGGCTAGTGGAAGGTGGGTCGAAGGGACTTAATTGTCTAGACTAGACCTCTGTCTACCCCTGTATTGGGAATTGCGAATATTTGTTTTTAGATTGTACAAACACTTTTAAAAAATTACCAGTTTTTATGGTGTAGGATTTAAATTTTACATATTAATCTGTTAACAGCCAATTGTATTATCGGAGCTTTCTCTTAATAACCTCAAAAGATATGCAAATAACATTAACACGTTAATGAACACACGGATGATACATTTCATTACAACAAACATAATGTTAAAGACCAAATTACAGAACATATAACCAGCTTAAATTATACAACGTAAACAGAAAGTTAATATAGAAATTACATACTTCAAGAAATACTTTTATGGCGTAAAGGCCGCCGTATTGTACTTAATTTAATTTCGATATTTCGTTTGTTGTTATTTAATGTTTTGGTGTACATTAAAGCATTGTTATATTACAATATATTCTTTCATTCATACATAAAAATTAAAAAAATTAGAATATAAACATTGATTTTATGTTGTAATTTATTTCTATAGTTTAAGACGGTTTTATTATAGTTTTATTTACTCATTTATTTTATATATCTTCACGCCATTCCTAACACAGGGTTAGATAAAGGTCTAATCAATTATGTACTTTCGACCCACTTTCCACCGAAGACATTTTTTTGGGATAACGTGGTGAGGCCGTCGCCGTCTTCATATCTTAGTCAACAGATATAAGTCGTACATATTAAAAAAATACGTGTCTGCCACCTGGGAATCGAACTCGATTCCCTCGACTCGATTTCCGATCGCCCAACCTCTCTACTACCGTGGCTACAATAGTTTTAAAATAAGTAATTTACCCTCTCGTAAGTTGCGATGCCCTAACTTTATTTTTAAGACACCATTTGTGATGTAATAAATATGAAAAACATTTGATTTGATTTGAAGCGACTTTAAAGTTTTACAATGTTATATTTCATACATCTATTATTTGCATTATTAAAAATCAATTATTAAATCACTCGCTAGTTACTATCATGCAACATAACAATAGTCTTAGCGTAAATTGTGGTGTATTATAAAGAATATAAAATTAATAAATAAATAAATGGTGGTCTCGACGAATTGACGAGATTTGCTGGCATATTCCTTAGTTGGTTTGTACATCATTATGATTCTAATATTGTTTCCAAACTAAGTAATAAAAAATAATCTTTATTTTTCAAATACAGAAGCATAAATTTTAATATTGAAAAGTCATTAAAAATAGTAAATAGAGTGCAGTTTTTTTTTTAAAATTACTCACCATCGTCGAAGAACGAATCAGTCACAATCATGGGAGACCTGGAGCCATCTTGAACACCCCTTATCGACATTCTGTCCAACTTTGAATATCACAACACTATTATCACTATTCCATTTCTAATAGAGACCTAAAGACCTAAAAAAATCATATATCGACTAAGCCCCAGTATTAGCAATGCAAGTCTCCCTACAACACGTTAGGTAATATGCAGGGAAGAGATAACACTACTTATCTATTGCATTTTTGGAGCGAATAACACTATATAGAACTAGATAACGGAGTTGGATAAACACACTTTATTTACGGTATACATACATAATTTCTTATCGCAAAAATCTCACTTAAACGACGCCAATTTTATGCGAATCGAGTACTAGTTCTCGAGAAACAGTGGAAAATAATATCGGGTTAAAGAAAAGAGAAAGGAACAAAATGTATTTATTTACTTAGAAATTTAATGTCGGTTAAATTTAAAATCAACACCTTTATCCTAAAAATTACAATTCAAGTATAAAGGAAAAAGAAAGTGCTTAGACTAGCGGCTAAGCCTAATCCAAGCCTGGCCTAGACTAGTTTTAATCCAAGCCTGGACTGTAAAAATATTAAAAAACTTTGAAACACATTTTTAACTTCACTCATAAATAAAAAAGCAAGATTTATTCTAATTAATTGTAGAAAAATAAGAAGAATTTCATGTTTCATATGCGTTTATAAGGAAAAAATTAAACATAAATTTAACGGTATTTATAAATAAATTAATAAATACATACATAAATGTGGACAATTAAGTTCATGTGTTATGACATTGGGAACAACGAAGGTACCACAAACACCCATACACAGTTATTAACTATGAAAGGCAATAATTAAATAATAATTATACTTTTCATCCAATAAACTTACTCGTATTAGAATCTAAGAAGAAACTGTGTAAGTGTTACTTTCCAAATTAAATTTAACCAGTTTCTCTTAGTTTTTATCAATATTGACATATTTGAAATTCAAATTTAGGTTTTCGCTAATCATTAGATTAGCGAAATACGCAATTCCCAATACAGAGGTCTAGTCTAGACAATTAAGTACCTTCAACCCACCTTCCACCGAAGATATTTTCGGGACAACGTGACAGGTGGTGAACCCTTCACCGTCTTTATGTCCAATCCAACGATGTAATTCGTATATAAGTTTTTTTTTTGAAAACCCCATTGGTACGAGTCTGCCACGTGGGAATCGACTTGACGGTCTCTCGGCTCGAAATTCCGACCACCCAACCACTCGGCTATCGTGACTACAATCATAATGTCCACTGTCTGCCTGTAAAGTCCACTGCAGGAAAAAGGCCTCTCCCGAACAGAAGGATTTGCCATAATCGCCACGGGAAAGCGGATTGGCGATTGCAGTACCAGATACTTTGCACCTTAGACGCTGCGGCCCGTCACCGGTTTAGCGTATTTTGGTCTAACATTTTTTAGAGATGGTTATCCCGCCATTTGTCAGTAGACAAATGGCGGGAAACATTACAAGGACATTCCCTCAGTCGCCTCTGACGACATCCACGGGAAGAGAAGGAGTGGCGTTATTCTTAGACCGATGTACTCGGGATAATTTTTCAAAATTTGTAAAATTTACATGCAATTTACTTTATTCCAAGATAATCTTTTGGCATTATAATTTAAATTTAATATTACTTCTAACATTTGTTGCCTTCGTTGTTTCCGATACCCATACCTCAAGTGCTTTAGCATATTATATAGGGATTGGAACAATGTATGAGATGTTGTCCCTATCTATATATGTATTTATTTATTTATTTATCGATTATCTATTAACATATGACCGCCACGACTGGCTCAAACCTAGATTCACCTTGATACCGATTTCCATTAGAGAATTTTTTTAGCGATGAACCTCACTTTGGTTTGAATGGATACATCAACAGACAATACTAATTTGGAGTAACTATTATCATCAGCCCCTCAAATGGATGCTGAGAAACCGTTACATCCAGAATAAGACTGTTTGGTATGCTTTATGGGCTGGTGGAATCATTGGTCTGTGCTTCTGTAAAAACAACGCACGAAATCTGATCACCCAACCACTCGGCTATCGTGACATACATACTTACAATAATAATATTATCAAAGGAAAATAATTGTTGTTACACACATACGTACATGATTCATACGTAAGCGAGATGTGGTGGCGTTCATGGCAAACAAACCATACTCAACTTAATACTATACCATACAAGAGTTTTCAGGTGGCCTGTGTTTTAAAATTTTGTAAATATTGATGTAAAACGAGTTGCACCACAGCCATGCGGAATTAAGTTAAATAGTTATTATTATCTTTGTATGTTATCTGTTGAACAAATAGACGTGTGATAAGATAATAAATATAATATGATAAAAACATAAATAGGGACAGCATCACATACATTGCTCTGATCCCAAAGTAGCTAATATAGCACTGCCGTATGGAATCAGAAAAAACAAAGGCACCATAAACACCCAGAACCAAGAAAATGTAGATATAAATAGTAAAGTGTTTTCTAAATTGACCCGACTGGAAATCGAACCTGATTCCTCAGAGCTGGCCACATCATGAAAACCCGCGTGCACGCCACCTATCCATGGAGGTCGTCAATGCGATGAACGTTATAAACTAATAGAACTAAACGGCATAGGACAGTTAGATTCAGTAGGCCGAAAGGAGGATTTGAGGTAATGTCCACGTTTCTTGAACGGAACACCATGCACCTTAGACGCTCCTGCTCTTAACCTTACTGCTTAAGTAATTTTATCTTTACTCATTTCCCCAGTACTGGGGTAGACTGGGTTTCCGACAATTCCTTTCGACGAAATCTGGTACTGCGATCACTCATCATGCCATGAATAGTGGCTATGGCAAATTCTCCTTTTCATCGACATATGTGGTATAAAAGTATGGTGTAAATAAACATAAATAATAAACATAAATTTTAAATATAAAAAGCGATAGAAGTGTTTCGTTTGTAAAACGAAGACTGTTTCTTTAAAAAAATATTAAATTACACAGAAAATAAAAGAATATTGACCCTAAATTAACAAAAATGTAAAATAATATAAAATGAGTGTGACTAGCAGCATAACACCGTGAAATGGACAGGACTCAGTAGAAATCGAGATACAGAAACACAAATTGCTGTTGTTATTTCTGTTCATTATCTGTGAAACATCAACATTTTAGCACTCGTTTGATGTCTCTTTTGGAAAGTCCGTTTCTGTCATTATGCCTTAAATAATTTTGTATCCTCTCAGTACAGCATTTTTATTGCATAGTGTTCCAAATAACAACGTTACAAAGAGTTTTATTCCATTACTATTATTAAATCTTTACGAATAGACGGGGACGATGACGGGATAGCCAGTGAATACAATTCGCTGAGTGTCACAATCCTCACAAAGTCAGCAATTGGGTCAATATAAAAAACACTTTTTCTACATTTGCTCTGGCATCTAGACCGGGCACCTTTTTGGCACCTTTTTTGTTTCCGATTCCATAACACAAGTGCTTTAGCTACTTACTTTGGGATCAAAGAAACGTGATCCCAAAATAACTATGTATGTTTACTATGAATGCTATTAATATTAGTAATATTCCTGTTAACAACTCCAATAAACCTCTGAACTTGTGTATCTGAAGTGGTTCCTGTCAAGATATAAGTCGATCGACGGCTAAGACTGCCCGTTTGAAACTGCACCTCTCGCAGTTTTCTACCTAACCCATTTGGCTATGGACACTAAAATACAAAGTTTGTTTTGAACGCACCGTGTGATATTATTTCATGAAATAATTTACAAGTCAATGTGCTCGCGTCACCACCCACGTTTTCCGCCGCCCCGTGCGTGCGCTCTTTTTGATTCACGTTTATTAACTCCCAAATTCTATTCTTATCTCTATACATATAGATTATATATAGATAACTATTTGTAAGTTACATATATATACTATTTGTAAGTCACGATAGCCGAGTTGTTGGGTGGTCGGAATTTCGAGTCGAGAGACCCGAGTTCGATTCCCAGGTGGCAGTACCAATGAGTTTTTCAAAAACTTATGTACGAATTTCATCGTTGGCTTGGACATAAAGGCGGCGACGTGCTCACCACCTGTCACGTTGTTCCGAAAATATCTTCGGTGGAAGGTGGGTCAAAGGGACTGAATTGTCTAGACTTGACCTCTGTCTACCCCTGTATTGGGAATTGCGTGAAGATATTTATTTATTTATACATATACATACATATTCTGTGTACTAACTACCATAGATTTTATAAAATTGAGCTCAGACTGACCGTGTGGTAACGGTGTAAGAATATTGCCACTCCCTTTCTTCTCGTTGGTGTCGTAATAAGCAACTAAGGGAAACAGCCTTGAATAATGTTATGGCAACCGAGAGATGGCGGGATAACAATCTCTAAAAATATCAGACCAAGATGGGCAGCAGTGTCTGAGATGCGAGTGGTCTGCTACTGCGATCGCCAATCCGCCTGCCAAGCATGGCAAATCCTTCCTCTGCGAGACGCCTATGTCCTGCAGTGGACTTTAACAGGCCATTATGTATGTAAGCTGAGACTAAATTTCGAAGACCATGTGAGCAATTTACTAGCACCCGGATACCTAGACGTGCGTGTATCTGGAGGATGGTGAATTTTTTTTAAGTGATTACCGCCGCCCATGAACACCCGCAAAACCAGTCTTAGCAGATGTGTTGCCTCCCTTATAGTGCCCCCCCCCCCAGAATTGATTGAAGGGGGGTGCGTGGTCCACCAGTTACCTGCATTCACCAGAAGAAACGCAGGAGTTTGTTAGACTTCTACTTCACGCCGGTATTCTGTGAGGTCGTGGTACTTCCCCGGTCGAGGCGGCCCATTCATGCAACAACAAAAGCTGATGCGTGGCTCTACCACTGTGAATTTTAAATAAGCGAACGAGAATTCTTCCTTCTTTGTAAGGATCGTGACACTTTGCGATCTGTAAGCAAAGCTACTGTATTTGCTTGAGTGAAAAGAAGGTTAAAGTATAACATTAAACCGATGTCTATAATTACTAGTGCAAATTTTTTTTTTTTTTTTTAATAGGAAAATAATGAATGAAATGAATATTCTCTCTGGCACATCAGGTAAGATTAGAAAATACCAAACATCACAAAAGAAAAATCACCAACACACACACACACACACACAACAACAATACGAGATCATTGTCTTCAATCAAAACAAATACGCGCGTGGAATATTTTAAAAATAGATGGTAATTTTTCACGGAACGATTTAGAAGCAATCCCGGTCGTTTGTTGCACGTGTGCTATTTCAAGTGGGGGCCGCGCCAAACGCCCACCGCTCTGCGAGAAGATCAACAGCATCCGAAACGTGCGCGACCAATGTGTCATCGTCACCAATCACAGCCAATGCCAAATTATCACCTGTAACTAGTACCTGCCTGAGCCGGTATGATGAGAATAGATTGCCTCGCTTAGCGATATCTGTTTGGAATAGTTTAAATGTGTATGCACTTAGATGTAATAGTTAGCATGATCGTAATCATAATACAGTTGCAGCAGCAGCAGCCAAGTGGTTGGGTGATCGGAATCCGAGTCGAGAGACCCGTGTTCGATCCCCAGGTGGCATGCTCGTACCAATGGGGGTTTTTATGATCTATGTACGATTCATATTGTTGGCTTGGGCATAAAGACGACGACGGGTTCACCACCTGTCACGTCTCCCAAAATATCTTTGGTGGAAGGTGGGTCGAAGGGAAAATATCTTCACGCAATTCCCAATACAGGGGTAGACAGATGTCTAGTCTAGACAATTAAGTATTGTCTAGACTAGACCTCTACCTCTGTATTGGGAATGGCGTGAAGATTTTTCTGTCATCATAGTGGCCTGTAAATGTGTCGTATTTGGATGTATGAATGTTTATTACTCAATTACGCTCGAACGCCTGAACGAATCCGGATGGAGTTTAGCACAGAAATACATTATAGTTTAGAATTTTTATACCGGAAAATATACGATTCACGTGGGGGAATGTTTTGAAACAGGTTTTCGATTAGTTTTTTTTTACCTACGACCTCCGTGAACAAGTGGCATACACACCGGTTTTCTTGGTGTCGCCAGCTCTGAAGTCCCGGGTTCGATTCCCCGTCGGGTCAATGTAGTAAACATTTTTTCTAAATTTTCTTGGTTTCATAAAACTTGTGTAGATATTACATACGATACATTACATTGCTTAAGCAACTTACTTTGGGATCGGCCGGCTTATCGCAATGTGAGTGACACACGACCTATGACAAACGCATTTGTTGTCTAATGAAATGTGCAGGTGTCCATGGGCTAAAGATCAGTAGCGTCTTGGTACCGGAAAACGGTAGAGAAAGGACCCGGTAGCTTAGTTGATAGTGACCCGGCCTTCAAAGCTAAGGGTTCAAAAAGTAAGGCGAATCCTACTAGGGGCAAACATTTGTGTGATGAATTGTATTCGAATGTTGAAAAAAAAAATCTTCACGACGTAACGAATACTGGGGTGGACACAGGAACAGACAATTAGGTCCTTTCGTCCTTAAGGTTATTTTTGGGACAACGTGACAGGCGGTGAGCCTGTGGCCGTATTTTTTATGTCCAAGCGAACAACATAAATCGTCCATAAGTTCTGAAAAAATCCAAACCTACCCGGCGGGGATCGAATTGAGGTCTCTTGAATCGAATTCCGATCATTCACACAGCTATCATGACTACATTCGAGTCATAAATTTTTATATATTTACATACGGTGACGGACTCACCAAATGACCCAAATTAAGCCCCGGTAGATGTTGGTCGGTGTAACTTTTTGGAGCTAATTGTGATAAATATAAAAATAATCAATAATAAAAGCATCTACTAACTAGCTAATTACTGTCTTACCGCTATGCCAGAGCAGATTAACGGAGTTGAATGACAAATTTTGCAATTTATGCAAAACATTGAGAGCATTTATTATTTCTCAGACATGCAGATTTTTCTATATCATTTCGTAGCAAATTACTATATGTACTCTGTAGTGTTGCCCATTTTTGTGTTGTCAGTTTTTGTGTAATGTTAGGATAATGAGTGCAAAGTTGGTTAGTGATAGTTGGTAGCTGCATAACTATAATGAACCCTAAGTTCTAATTATGCTTCTCTCATCACTATCCGGTGAAATGGGGTTCAGAGCGTGGTGATTAAGGCAATTCTCTTTTTTACAAAGCCGTTTGTGTTAAAATATTAACAGTATTACACATACGAATTGTGATACTGTTTTTATTTCTAAGTATGCGACACAAATAAAAATTTTATATGTCATAAAATAAGTGTTTAGTTTCTGTTAAAGTTTCAGCGTGTTTGTAACAGAATTAGTAATAACCACGACAGTAGAAAAGAAATGACTTGAACTGTCATAATAAAAATTTTATAGACAAAGAATAATGAGTATAATGTGTATGATATTCAGATTTAATTAAAAATATAATATAATAATATGGGTAACTACTCTAAGGTATATAACAAAATAATTAAAATGTTGTACACCGTAAAGCTATTGAGTGTGACACATGGGACGGGCCATGCGATTATCATCTATATTATTTGTGGATAGGTATCCTATACCGTAGAGAATCCGCTACGCTCTACATCACAACGTGACTTCGTTTAACATAGTATATCGTGTACGTAAAATAGTTCGACAATAACGCGCATTTTATGTTTGACCTTGAACACTGAAAAGCGAAATGAACTTGCATTTTCTCTCGCGCTCAGCTACGTTTTACGAGATCACGACAACGTGACGTAGCGTTGAGGCAAATTAAATATAGTCGTTGCGCGGCACGATTAGGGACTGAAAAAAAAAAGAACAAACCTCTTAAAGAAATTTGAACTTTATGTATATAGTAGTTACAGCCATTTTTAACCAAAATAAAACTAGTACAATATTATATTGATTGGTTTCGCGTAATTTCACGCTATATCTATACATACATACATACATATAATCACGCCTCTTTCCCGTAGGGGTAGGCAGAGACCACTTCTTTCCACTTGCTACGATCCCTACATACTTGTTTCGCTTCGACCACTTTCCATATCTATGCAGGAATATAAAATAATCTGCTTATAAAAATAATGCAATGAGAGTTATATCGTGACATCAACAACCGAATCTATACTGAAAGAATCGAAAGTACTGGATGATTTCAATAAATCTAATATACTGAATGCATAACCGTCCCGGCACGAAGCGGGAGACTTGCATTTTTACCTTTTCCCGCCAAAAAAGCTGTCACTTGGAATTAGTTGGCACTTTTTTCACAGATCACTATTGTGTAACTGGTCTTAGCGTTAGGAGACGTGTTTTAACGAATGTTTAGATATCGACTGAGCGGTGCGCGGGCTGGCAGCGGCACAACGACACGGAATGCTTTTGTGTTTCGTACAAGTAATGATTATTTACTCTGTGCACAACTAAAGCAGTTGGCCGCTTCACTATGGATATGCATTGTACAATATTTGGCTTTGAGAAAAATAAATAAAAATCTTCAAGCAATTCCCAATACAGGGGTAGACAGAGGTCTAGTCTAGACAATAAATTCCCTTTGACCCACCTTCCACCGAAGATATTTTCGAGACAACGTGACAGGTGGTGAGTCCATCGCCGTCTTTATGTCCAAGCTAGTGATGTCATTCTTAGATAAGTTTTTGAAAAACTCATTGGTACCAGCCACCACCATGCCACCATGGGGATCGAACACGGGTCTCTTGGCTCGAAATTCCGACCAGTTTTGAGGGATTCTGATTATCTCCACTTAGCACGTGAAGAATGTTTACCACCTATTAAAATATATCTGTGGTTATATTTAACTTATTCGCAAGGCGAAAGCCAGCTCATTGACAGAATAATCTGCCTAATTAATGGTTTGGTGCAACATATGCGCCGATTACGCACTGTGAAGTCATTCTCTATCTTCAATTAATTGTTATTGTTCATAAAATTTGATTTGGCTAGTAAATATCTTCACGCCATTCCTGATACAGGGGTGTCTACCTCGTGTAGACAATTAAGTCGTTTCGACCCATTTTGCAACGAAGATATTTTTGGGCCAACGTGACATGTGGTGAGCCCGTCGCCGACGTAATTTCCAACCCAACGACATTATTCGTACATAAGTTTTTGAAAAAACTCATTGGTATGAGCCTGCCACCTGGGAATGGAACTCGGGTCTCTTGACTCGAATTCCGACCACCTTGCCACTCGGCTATCGTGACTTATATATCGGCTATCGTGGCTAGTAAATAATCTAAATAATAAAATAAAAATTAACAATTGCACACGTCAAAACGTGTGGTTACGGCTCAAGGCTGTACCTCCTGTACATCCTTGAGCCTGTTTTTCTGAGGGTGTTGTTAGAGGCGACCAAAGGAAAAGCCTTTATAATGCAATAAGCTACCGTTTGATGGCGGGTTACCATCTTGAAATATAGTAAAATGTGACGAACAGCAGTGGCTCTCTCATATAACGAATTTGTTATAATTGCCACGCGCGTCAAACGGATATGTAATAATATTACTGTACACCTCCTCCTTAGACTCTGCTGATCGTCGTTCTGACTAACCCAGTTTAAAGTAATAGGGAAAAAAGTTAATGCAGTAGTGGTAACACTTTACGCAAATACATAACATTTATAAAATCTGAAAATATATAAGATATTTCCGAACATACTCAAGCAGCAAATTGGTTACATTTATATCCCCCTACTATTGCTCTGAATACACTTCCGCATCGGACAATATGAAACTCTGTAGCACCATTTCATCGTGCCTAGCCTGAAGGTGAAACGTAAACGAAATTAAATATTTCACGAAAAGGGTTTTTATACTATCAATGTATACATTAAATAAAATCAAATCATTTATTCATCGATATAAGAACATACATTCGTTTATCCATAGTCATTTTTAATCTGTAGTAGATTCGTTTCGTAATGAGGTTCCTCTAACGGAGAAGAAACAGGCGAAAGAAACTCCGTAGGTGTCGTCTTTTTTGGTCAATGTTTTTTAAAATATAATGCATTATACAAATGTAATGTGATATTTTCTAGAAATAGCTTGGGAGCGATCACCGAATTCCCAGGGGTATCTGTCATTAATATATTCATTTATATTATAATAACCCTTCCTATAAAGCTTTAATAAATTTCTTAAACCTGTTAATAGAGAAGGGTGGTCAGAATTTCGAGTCGAGAGACCCGAGTTCGATCCCCAGGTGGTAGTACCAGTACCAATGGATTTTTTTCAAAAACCTATGTACAATTCATATCGTTGGCTTGGACATAAAGACGGCGACGGGCTCACCACCTGTCACGGTGTCCCGAAATATCTTCGGCGGAAGTTGGGCCGAAGGGACTTAATTGTTTAGACTAGGCCTCTGTCTACCTCCGTATTGGGAATTGCGTGAAGATATTTTTTTTTTACTCATTTCTGTATGTTTCGTTGTTCTGTACTCAGTTCTGTATGTCTTTGTACTCTAGTAATGAATGCTTATCATCATGAGGTGTTTACATTTAAATAGCCTTTTTATATTAACATTTAAACTTTATATTTACATTTAAATAGCAATAAGACTAAATGCATAAAATTTTCAACACCTAATGTTAAACATTTGGGTGATACCAATAACTAATAAATGACTAAGACTATACTAATAAATGAGGAAGAGTTGGGCTTTGTGGATACCACTGTTTTTCTCGGAATAACACTTGATGCGAGGCTTCAATGGGGCCCCATATATCCCAAGTTGCGAGAAGGTTAAGCTCTGCAGCATATGGTGTAAGAAAAATAGGACTCTTAACTGATGTACAAACGGCTAGACTTGTTTATTTTAGTTACTTCCATAGCATAATGTCATATGGTATTCTGCTATAAGGTCATGCAGCTGACGTACAAAACAGTATTTGTTTTACAAAAGAGGGCCATACGAGCTGTATGTAGTATGCTGTATGCAGTATGTATGCAGTATATTAGTATGCTGTGTGTATGTAAGTTGTATGCTGTATGTAGGGCCAAATGAATGAGCCAGTAAAATTTGCTGTATCATATCAAAACTATATCATATGTACAATAAGTGGAGTACACACTTATTTTTGTAAGTATTTTTTTATATTTAGGATGATTAATGATGTTTATTTATATGATGACCTCCGTGACCGAATGGAATACTAAGACTCTGAACGATTTCCATTCCCGGACAGATATTTTTCTAAATTATCTTGAGTCTGGCTACTCGTGACACCTTCGACTTTTTCAGGTCCATAACACAAGTGCTTTAGCTACTCACTTTCGGACTATTCTTTTTTATGCTTTATTAACAGCTATGTAAATTATTGATTACAAAGAATTATTACATTAAATTACTTATAAAAATAGTCATGATAGGCGAATGGTTGAGTGGTCGGAATTTCGAATCAAGAGTTCGATTCTCCAGACCGTACCAAAGGCTTTACCAAAAAACTTTGTACGAATTATGTCGTTGGCTTTGACATAAAGACGGCGACTGGCTCACCACCTGTCACCTTGTCCCGAAAATATGTTCGGTGAAAGCTGGGTCGAAGGGATTTAATTGTCCAGTCTAGACCTCTGTCTACCCCTGTATTGGAAATTGCGTGAAGATATTTATTATTATTATATTAAACAATGAAAAACGGCTTAACCCAGGTCCAGTTGTTGTAGGTACCTCCAACGGATCAGAAACTTATCGGTGCCTACGCTGATTGGACGTGAGTTTAACCGTTTTTTTAATTATTTAATTAGTAATATATCACGATTTTCGTAGATAAATAATTATATTATTTTGTAACAGTCTCAAATAACTTGAAGCTGTTACAAAATGTCCTACTAGACTATCGCCATTAACACAGTTATTTCTATATCAAGCGGTCCTTCGCAACATTATCATCGCTTATCGTATTATCTATTACTAAACACTGTTGCTGACCGCAAATAACATAATTTGATAGTATATTAAAAAAAACGTCATAGTTTATACCAATACCTTTGAATAAGTAATAATCCTGCATATCTCACGATAGCCGAGTGGCTGGGTGATCGGAATTCGAGTCGAGAGACCCGAGTTCGATCCCCGGGTGGCAGGCTCGTACAAATGGGTTTTTTCAAAACCTATGTACGTTATATTATATCGTCGGCTTGGACATAAAGACGGCCACAGGCTCACCACCTGTCACGTTGTCTCGAAAATATCTTCGGTGGAAGGTGGGTCGAAGGGACTTAATTGTCTAGACTAGACCTCTGTCTACCCCTGTTTTGGGAATTGCGTGAAGATATTAATATTTTATTTATTTCCTACATATCTGTATCTGCGAAAGAGACTTCTGGATTCGTATCGTACCATGCTCTTACTCAATTCTGTCGCCATACATACATACATAACCACCTACGAAAGTTAACTACAGGACTTAGGCCTTTTTTGCAAGCAGGGTACATAACCTGTGAAATTGTAGTGCAAGACATAATCCTCTTTTATAAGCAGGATATGCACAATCACCACGCATGGCGAGCTGATTGGTAATCGCTGTACTAGACAACTGAGTTAGAAAAAAATCCTGCAAGTTAAAACAGCCTCACTCTTAGACAGGGTGCGTAAGTGTAACAATAGCATTCTACGCATGATAGCATGGCAAATGTATAGTCCTCTGTCTAAATACCAATTAAGCTTAATATCTATGTTACTAACATATTAAGTTTATTATTGTTTCTGACACTTAATTGACCTTCATGTTGTCTGAGTAAATATCAAATAAAAAAAAGTTAAATAAATGTAGTTTTACAGACCGGTATGTTTATGGTATAAGTATTATGGTAATGTATGGCCGGTATGAGGTTCACAGTGAATAATTAAATGTGTAAACATCTGAAATACGACGCGGGCACTCGATGTCTTAGCCACAAAACACACGCCTGATAATTGTTTTCACGAACAAACAAGGTATGAGTTTCCTCGACAATTATCATGATCAAATATCAAGCGACTGGATGCTCATGTCATTCTTTGTTATAAAAAAATATCTTCACGCTATTCCCAGTAACGGGGTACACAGAGGTCTACACCATTAAGTCCTTTCGCCCACCATTTACTGAAGATTTTTTATGGGACAACGTGACAGGTGGTGACCCTGTCTTTATGTCCAAGCCAACGATGTAGATCATACGTAAATTTTTGAAAAACCTATTGGTACAAGCCTAGCACAATAGAGATCGAACTCGGGTCTGTTCTGCTATTGTTATGACTATAGAATTTTTATCACCAGCCTAATATACAACTGAAATTCTATATATTTAAAAATTACTATAACCGTTTACACTACTTTACCGATTAATGTCTGAACATCATAACGGCTTCTGAAATTCCACTGCAGGCAAAATTCTGACTGGTGACGGGCAGCAGCATCTAAGATGCGAGGTATCTCGTACTGCGATCGCCAATCCGCTTTTCAAATTTGGCGATTATGGCAAACCCTTCCGTACGAGCAAGGCCGTGGAATTTCTGCAGTGAACTTTTCTAGGCTGTTATGATGATGATGATAATTTTTTGTAACTAACGGCATTTTTTAGGAAAAAAATCTTCACGTCATTCCCAATACCTACTGGGGTAGAATGAGGTGTGGGGGCAGTTACTTCCTCAATTTTTTTGAAACAACGTTACAGATGGTGAATCTTTCGCCATCTTTATGTCCATGCCAACGATAAAAAATGTACATAAGTTTTGAAACAACCGATTGGTATGAGCCTGCCACCTGGGGATGGAACTCAGGTCTTCTGACTGGAATTGCGATCACCCAACCTTCCTTCTATAGTGCGTATAAGTTATCGTGCCTTTAAAAAAAAGTATTTATTTATGAATTTTTGTTTCCTACATTAAACATTTCTGCCTTCCAACATCTACACTAATAACGTAACTAATAAATAATGCCAACAACCTTAAGAACTTTGTTGGCTTACAAATAATAATTGTACGTCTTGATTATGATGAAATTTACGCATGATAATCCCTATTTATAAGAATGGTTAACCCAATAATTTAGTTATATAATAATAATAAAGTTATATAAAAAATATACTAAAATTATGTTTAGTATATTTTATATAACTTTAAAATATTTAAGGCTTGAATATTATAAACATTAGGCAAAGCAACGTAGCTTAACATAATACTTTTTTATTTTATGTTTTTCCCAAACACAGTTGGGGCAAGCGTTGAGCTGGCAGTAGGACCTAAAACCTTACTGCTTCTCATGACTGCCCCTTGGGGCTTATAGCCCGACCTATTCTGACAGACATTATAGCATCTTGCGGTCCCCCAACCTCTCATTTGTAGGTTTGCAAGATACATCAGGCAAAATAATTATATTTAAATATGGTTTATTGTAGGTAAAATATTATGTACATTAAAAAAGTTTTAAATGTGATATTAAACTTCTTAAGGTTCTTCAATTAAAACTGTTTCCAGGTGGCTATACGCTGCAGTGACTACTGGCATTCAGGTCTACATCTGGGCGCAAACACTAAAACAGCTGATTTTGTTTTTGAATGTCTTTCGCCGCATGAACGATAAATAATTTAACATACTATGTGCCTCCAAAGAAAAAACAATATTTATTATAGGCATGTCAAGATGATTTCCAAAAATCAATAATTTGTATAATGTGCAGTTTCTTTGCTGCAGCAACGATTTTTCATTAATAAATTTTGACAACAAGATTTTTGTTTTTCAGTGCCATTTATCCTGATATGACCCTAAACAACAACATAATGGTTTAAATTTTTATGGTCTTCGGAAGCGTTTAAATATATATCAACGAAAAAAATCTTTTTTCGTATAGTTTTTATATTAAAAACATCATTCTAAATCGACAACATTGTTTATGAACGTGTGCCTGAAAAAGTATGTCTTACAGAGTAATATAAACAAAGTACTGACTAACCTATACGTTTATTTAGATGTGGCGTACTCCGCCCAGGATCCTCCTCTTCCTCGACATCCACATCGAAGGAGAACGGGAAATTTTTCGTTGACCCCACAAAACCGGCGGCCATAGTAAAATTAGGTTATGTCGCAGTCTAACCAAACAGTCGCATTGCGCATCGATCGAGCAACACTGGCCGGTTGGCTGAATGATATAAACGCTGTTCGCTGCCTTCGTTCGTGACTCATTCGATATCTGGAAGGATTTGATGTGTAATTTTCGAATGAACGGAACGAAGCCTAACCTTCTATGTAACTACGTATGACAACTGCGTACAACGATATGTTTTTCGCGATGAAACTTTTAATATCCTAGTATTCAATGGTCTTCCGCAATAAGAAAGGAATTAAACCTTATCGCAACGCTTAGTAAAGACGTTGGTTAAATCAATAACAAACTCCTCACACTATCTGTTTATCAGCAGACATTTTGGTTTGATATCTAACATTTCCACAGCTGTATTTGTCACAGTTTATGAATTTTTAGGCAATTTAAATCGATTTTAAAATATACTTTATGTATATACTAAAATAGACTTGAGGGAAAGCCTTGTAAAGTGTAATGGCTAGCGACAGATGGCGGGATGAGCATCTCGAAACAAACGCAATTTTATTGATTTTTAAAGCATATTTATGCTGAACTTTTATGTGATTTAATTAAAGATGCCAAAATAAGGCATAAGTAAAGAAAAGAGATTACAGATTTAAAATTCCAAATGATGCGTGTAAGACACGGTCGCTCGGAGGTAAGAGCGTTGCCACGGATCGGCGAAGGTAGTGGCTTCGAATCCCGCCCGTGTCAGTTGAAATTTTAAAACATTTTTTCTCTTTAATTTAATCTCGAAACATACCACCCATAACACACTATAACTAAGCAGAGTGGTGACAGACAGCAGTAGCTAAGTTCAAAGTATTTGGTACTGCGATCGCCAATCCACTCACTAAGCGTGGCGATCACGGAAAATCCCCCTTATGAGACTATGTACTTAATGTGGACTTTTACTGGCTGTTTCAGCAGTAGTGGCAGGAATGATGACTAGAATGTTACGGAATGATAACAATTGTGCACGGACTTGAATATGGTGTCAATTCAGGTCCCAACTGAAAACCAGCGCTGCAGTCTTACTGCAGCATTACGCTGAGTTGGGCCCCTTTTTGATCACACTATTTCTTTTATTTAGGTTATTTACAACAGTTGTTAGTAGTTGTTAGTACTTATGTGTGAGTGACAAATAAAACTTTTCTTTTTTCTTTCTAGAATAAGATTACATATGATTTCATGAACTGCTCAGCAGAATTAAATATATGGCAGCCCCCGCTCTAAACTAAAAAAACGACGACACAAATTTCTGTCATCAGATCCTTACTTGGCAGCGGGACTATACTGGACAACACCCATTTCGATAAAAAAAAAGAAAAGATCGGATGAATTTATTAACATAAAATTTCATCAAATTAACATATATTCTTCCCCTCTTTGAAAAGTTCGGATATAATATTTATACCGGTATATCACTTGCAAACATACATGATAGGGACAACATCACATACATTGCTCTGATCCCAAGTAAGCAGCATAATTACTTGTTATATTGAATCAGTAACAACGAAGGTACCACTAACACCCAGACCCGAGAAAATGTAGAAATAGTGTTTCTACATTGACCCAACCGGAATCGAACGCGGGACCTCAGAGATGCCGACTCCTTGAAAACCAGCGTGTACGCCTCTCGTCCAAGGAGGTCGTCAACTTATGTTACTACACTTACAACTTATGTTTATGACATCGGGAACAACGAAGGTACGACAAACACCCCGATCCAAAGCAATGTAGAAAAGGGGGTTTTTCTAAAGGGGATTCGAACAAGGACTCTCCGAGCGACAACATAAAAACACTGGTGTATACCCCACTCGTCCACGGAGTTCGGCAACCTCTTCAACCCATCTTCCAGTACCCGATACTCAAAAATCAAATCAAATCATTTATTCATCGTTATAAGAAAGTACATTCGTTTATCGATAGTCATTCTTAGTCTTATAACAGTGGTAGAGCCACGCATCAGCTTTTGTTGTTGCATGAATGGGCCGGCTCGACCGGGGAAGTACCACGACCTGACAGAATACCGGCGTGAAGTAGAAGTCTAACCAATTTCTGCGTTTCGTCTGGTGAGTGCAGATAACCGGAGGCCCACTCACCCCCCTCCCTCAATTCTAGGAGGGGGGGGGACACTCCTAAGGCCAGCAACGCACCTGCTATGCCTCTGGTATTGCGGACACCTGCTCGTTTGCCTTTCTTTTCTATAAAAAAAAATCTACCACCGTTTCGTAATGAGGTTGCTCTAACGGAGAAGAAACAAGCGTAAGATACTCCGTAGGTATGCTCTTTTTTGGTCACTTTTTTTGTACATCGTAGCCTCATCATAGCAAGCGACATATGCCGGCATTCTATCTGGTCCATATTTCTACTGAACCGAAAGCTTTTTTACAATCCACATGGATGACACAATGGTAAGAGGTCCTAGATTCCAAACGATTCGTAATGTTTCGATAATAGTGCGCCGACGCGGCATTGAAGGCATCTATTGACATCGGCTATGAGCTAAAAATCGCCTATAGTATCGGCTATGGGCTAAAAATACAGAACAATCTATTTTCTGTTGTTCTATATTCAGAGGCTTTTGGTTTATAGTTCTTCAATAGGCACTATCCCTTCCTTT
This sequence comes from Sericinus montela, assembly GCA_029286605.1. Taxonomy (NCBI): domain Eukaryota; kingdom Metazoa; phylum Arthropoda; class Insecta; order Lepidoptera; family Papilionidae; genus Sericinus; species Sericinus montela. The sequence goes on along the minus strand of JAGSMR010000007.1, from coordinate 8,851,145 downwards.
GAGAGACAGAATAGCCACGCTCTTGCTCCACGCTTTCAACGCACTGCTGAGAATTACGGAATTGAACAGCTTTTGAAGGACAATAGGTAACAGTTTTTCACCCGCAGAAGCAAATCAAATAATTTATTCATAGATTTATTCATCATTTGTCATTTCTGAATCTACCAATATTGGTGACGAAACGGGCGAAAGAAACTCTGTAAGTATACAGCTTATTGTCATCTTTTATTTTATTAAATTAAAGAGTAAAAAAATCCATTTTTTACACAGAAAATACAAAATGGAACATAATATAATTATAAATAGCTGGGATACTCATTCCGAGGGGTTACAAAGGTCATTAATATATTTATTTATGTATTTATTTTATGATAACACTGTTATAAAGTTTTTATTTTAATAAATTTCTAGAACCTGTTAATAGTCACACTTTATGTTTACTGAGATTTTGTTGTAGAAGCATTAACAAGTTACTTACTCTATGGATTACAGCTGGCTCTCCATATTGGGGCAAGCAGAGATCTAAACAATTAAGTCCTCTCAACCCAAATTCCAACGAAGCTTATTTGGGACAACGTGACAGTTGGTGAGCCTATTGACATCTTAATGTCCAAACTAAAGGTGCTTACTAAATTAAACTTACATAAATATATATTTCTGTAGATGAATATACATATGTGCATATAAACATCTACGACTTTGTAAAGTTGTTATTGAAAAATTACTTCGCACCATTCCGCATGCAAATATAAAAAAGTATACAGTATACTTCGGACCAGGTAACAACATCCCACAAGGGAGGGAGGGTGGTGCTCTTCTTCACTTTTCAATAACAACTTTGCCGTAATTTTTCAATAACAAGTTTACACTGAATTTCCTCAATGTAACGCCTGAGTCAATTAACTATCTACGACTTTGACAAATGTTTGCCCCTTGGGGTATTCGAACCTGTACCCCTTTGCCTCAAAAGCAACTAGACTATCGGGTAGTCTACGTAGGTGTAATCTAAGTTAATTTTGAACCATCAACGACCATCTCGTGCAGTGAGTGCTCTATGTCGGAAATCCAGTTCTTTCAGAGCGCAGTGCGAAAAGCACTCCTCTCCCTGGACATCCAGAAGTCGAGTGGGCCCGATGGTGTTCCCCCTATTGTGCTGAGGATGTGTGCTCCAGAGTTGGCACCGGTCCTAACGCGTCTTTTTCGGTACTCCTACTCTGAAGGCGTCGTCCCGATGACATGGAAGACAGCTTTGGTGCACCCGATCCCTAAGAAAGGCGACCGCTCAGATCCAGGTAACTACAGACCGATCGCCATCACTTCCTTGTTCTCCAAAATAATGGAGTCCATTATAAACTGCCAGCTCTTGAGGTACTTAGAGGAGCACCAGTTGATCAGTGACCGCCAGTACGGCTTCCGTCGGGGTTGCTCGGCTGGTGATCTTCTTGTGTACCTCACTCATCGATGGGCGGAGACAGTAGAGAGCATGGGTGAGGCCCTGGCAGTTAGTTTGGACATTGCGAAAGCCTTTGATCGGGTATGGCACAAAGCGCTTCTTTCAAAGCTTCCGTCATATGGGCTTGCCGAGAAATTTTGCAATTGGGTCACTAGTTTTCTCACAGGCCGGAGCATCAAGGTCGTAGTTGACGGTGCATGCTCGGACTCCAAGTCTGTGAACGCTGGTGTCCCACAAGGCTGTGTGCTATCGCCAACCCCGTTTCTTCTGCATATCAATGATTTGTTACAAATAAGTAACATTCATTGCTATGCAGATTACTGCACTGGTGATGCCCTTTATACCGGCCGTGCCGGTATAAAGGGCGTACCGGAACAAACTTGTGTCTGAAGTCGAGATTTTGTTGGACAAAATCTCGGACTGGGGCCGACTAAATTTAGTCCAGTTCAACACTAAAAAGACACAAGTTTGCGCGTTTACCGCAAAAAAGAAACCCTTCGTCGTATCACCTCGTTTTGAGGGCACTCCTCTAGTTGCCTCAGCCAATCCTTGGCGTCGACATATCGAGCAACGTTCAGTTTCGCGGTCATTTGGAAGCGAAGGCCAAATTGACCTCTTAAAAGCTTGGCGTGCTCAGTAGAGCACGACAGTACTTCATGCCGGCCCAGCGCTTGCAACTTTATAAGGCACAGGTTCGGCCGCACATGGAGTACTGTTCTCATCTCTGGGCGGGTGCAGCCCAGTGTCAGCTCCTTCCATTTGACCTTATGCAAAGAAGAGCTGCTCGAATTGTCAACGACCATACTCTATCTCATCGGCTAGATCCCCTGGCTTTGCGAAGAGATGTTGCATCTCTTTACATTTTCTATAAAATCTACTGCGGGGAGTGCTCCAAGGAATTGTTCAGATTAATCCCAGCCGCTGAATTTCACCATCGTACCTAACGGCATAAACAAAAAATTTCATCAACACCACCTTGATGCTTGGCATTCCACCACAGAGCGTTTTTCGCGGAATTTTCTGCCACGCACTTGCACTTTGTGGAATGAGCTGCCGTCAGCGGTTTTTCCGGACCGATACGACTTAGGGACCTTCAAGAAAAGAGCCTATACCTTTCTCTAAGGCCGGCAATGCATCCGCTATTCCTCCGGTATTGCATGCATTGCATGCATATGTATTGCATGTTCATGGACGGCGGTAATCACTTACCATCACGTGTGCCTGCTCGTTTGCCTCCCTCTTCTATAAAAAAAATAGTTAAAATAGCCTATAATCTAATAATAATATAGCAATTCTATCCAGATTGAAGGACCAGAACAATGAATCGACATTTTACCTCATGTTTTTATAAAAGCAAATATACTTGCTTATGAAATTGCCATTTTTTTGTAAACCATATCTAAACATACAGAAAAACAGAGGAAATTTGCAATAATTTTCTAAATACATTCTCACAATATTACGAGGCACTTCAAGCCTCTAAGCACAAATTTTTAAAATTCTTTAAATGTTCAGTCACGAATGTAGAGATTGTACCAAAACGAAGATATGCCTCGAACTGACACTGACATAGCGTAGCTTAAACATAAATCTAAAAGAACATAATTAATATTATTCAGGAGTTACGTACAGTCTGAAATGAGGATAGAGCTAAATAATAAAATAAAAAAATGTGTTGTTACGTAATTGATATCTCTCCCGAACGTGGCCTTGGAACGTAACCGTGGCTTGGACATCCACGGTAAACCCCGAGGAACCCACAAGGCCGGCCTAACTTTGCGAGGTAACTGCCGGCCCGAGGGCCTCTCCAAGTGGGTTTGGTCAGCCCACTTCGGATACGTGTTGGTGAGCTATGGAAGGCGTATTTGCGTCGATACATTCGCACTGCTGTCTGTGCACTCCACAGCCGAGGTGCAATCGTGAGGGTTGGTAGAGGGAGAGGTGGCATTCACTGAAGGGCTGCTCTGGACAGTCAGCACGGGTGGGGTCGCGGATGTGTGGTTGAGTGTTCCCGTGACCTTCGCAACATGCGGCGAAGGCGGAACACCGCGAGGTTTTAGTCAGTGCGAGCTCGACAGTATCCGTTCTTGCCCACGCTGGGGCGGGAATACTTTAGATATTTTCCCTCATATAAAGAAAAAGCTAGTTAACTCCAATTTAATTTATAGATTTGGTGTGTACTGAACTAGCTCATGTACTGTACCTACATCCGCGTGGTAACCCTTTGTCGCGCAAAATCTATTTCATCCCGAGATAAAATTATTTATTTATTTTCTATTTCATTTAGTTACTTACCAAATAACATCTGAATCAGTTTTGAGGTTTAGCTGTGAAAGTCTAACAGACAGAGTTCATTCACACATTTGATGACCTCTGTGGTCAAGTGGGCTACACACCGGTCGCCAGTGATATTCATTGCATTGCCAATGATATTAATCGTACATAAGTTTTGAAAGAACTCATTGGTACAAGCCCATCAATTGGAGATCGAACTCATGTCTCTCAAATATAATTCCGATCACATATTAGATACCGCTACCCATGTCATATTATTATTTGGTCTGGTATTTTTGTGATGGTTATCTCGCCATCTGTGGATAGCCATCGGTATTTTCAAAGCTTTTCCCTTCATCATCCCTTAAAACATCCACAAGAAGAAAGGGATAAAGTAAGTGCATTAAATTTAGCGCTTAAATGGAAAATAAAAGCCTTGTGAAGCCGATAACACCGACTCCGCTTCAGTCTTGCGCCGCTAATGATTCCCTGGCCAGTTTTCTTTGTGCAGATACCCATACCATCATTCCTACCCATTCTGTCACCAAACAATCAACAACATCAGTGTAATAACTACTGCTTTTCGGTTTAAAACTCAAGTTATAAACTGAAATGCAATTAGTACCAGTAAAATTAAAAAAAAAAAGTAGTTAAAATAGCCTATAATCTAATAATAATATAGCAACTTTATCCAGATTGAAGGAACAGAACAATGAATCGACATTTAACCTCATGTTTTTATAAAAGCAAATCTACTTGCTTATGAATTTGCCGTTTTTTGTAAACCATATCTAAACATACAGAAAAACAGAGGAAATTTGCAATAATTTTCTAAATACATTCTCACAATATTACGAGGCACTTCAAGCCTCTAAGCACAAATTTTTAAAATTCTTTAAATGTTCAGTCACGAATGTAGAGATTGTACCAAAACGAAGATATGCCTCGAACTGACACTGACATAGCGTAGCTTAAACATAAATCTAAAAGAACATAATTAATATTATTCAGGAGTTACGTACAGTCTGAAATGAGGATAGAGCTAAATAATAAAATAAAAAAATGTGTTGTTACGTAATTGATATCTCTCCCGAACGTGGCCTTGGAACGTAACCGTGGCTTGGACATCCACGGTAAACCCCGAGGAACCCACAAGGCCGGCCTAACTTTGCGAGGTAACTGCCGGCCCGAGGGCCTCTCCAAGTGGGTTTGGTCAGCCCACTTCGGATACGTGTTGGTGAGCTATGGAAGGCGTATTTGCGTCGATACATTCGCACTGCTGTCTGTGCACTCCACAGCCGAGGTGCAATCGTGAGGGTTGGTAGAGGGAGAGGTGGCATTCACTGAAGGGCTGCTCTGGACAGTCAGCACGGGTGGGGTCGCGGATGTGTGGTTGAGTGTTCCCGTGACCTTCGCAACATGCGGCGAAGGCGGAACACCGCGAGGTTTTAGTCAGTGCGAGCTCGACAGTATCCGTTCTTGCCCACGCTGGGGCGGGAATACTTTAGATATTTTCCCTCATATAAAGAAAAAGCTAGTTAACTCCAATTTAATTTATAGATTTGGTGTGTACTGAACTAGCTCATGTACTGTACCTACATCCGCGTGGTAACCCTTTGTCGCGCAAAATCTATTTCATCCCGAGATAAAATTATTTATTTATTTTCTATTTCATTTAGTTACTTACCAAATAACATCTGAATCAGTTTTGAGGTTTAGCTGTGAAAGTCTAACAGACAGAGTTCATTCACACATTTGATGACCTCTGTGGTCAAGTGGGCTACACACCGGTCGCCAGTGATATTCATTGCATTGCCAATGATATTAATCGTACATAAGTTTTGAAAGAACTCATTGGTACAAGCCCATCAATTGGAGATCGAACTCATGTCTCTCAAATATAATTCCGATCACATATTAGATACCGCTACCCATGTCATATTATTATTTGGTCTGGTATTTTTGTGATGGTTATCTCGCCATCTGTGGATAGCCATCGGTATTTTCAAAGCTTTTCCCTTCATCATCCCTTAAAACATCCACAAGAAGAAAGGGATAAAGTAAGTGCATTAAATTTAGCGCTTAAATGGAAAATAAAAGCCTTGTGAAGCCGATAACACCGACTCCGCTTCAGTCTTGCGCCGCTAATGATTCCCTGGCCAGTTTTCTATGTGCAGATACCCATACCATCATTCCTACCCATTCTGTCACCAAACAATCAACAACATCAGTGTAATAACTACTGCTTTTCGGTTTAAAACTCAAGTTATAAACTGAAATGCAATAAGTACCAGTAAAATTTAAAAAAAAAAGTCACGATAGCCGAGTGATTAGGTGGTCGGAATTTCGAGTCAAGAGACCCGAGTTCGATCCCCAGGTGGCAGTACCAATGAGTTTTTCAAAAACTTATGTACGAATTATATCGTGGTTGAGAAGCCATGTAATTTTTTCAGTTTCTATCAAATATTACTTCACATCCTTTTTTTTTACAATTTTATTTAAGTTTAGTTTATCTTCACGCACAGGTCTTATGGGGTAGCCAGAGAGAATATATCGCCAAGTGTCATAATCCTTAGATTCCTTTTAAAATGTTATAAATAAATATCTTCATGCAATTCACAATACAGGGGTAGACAGATGTCTAGTCTAGACAATTAAATCCTTTCGACCCACCTTCCACCAAAGATATTTTCGGGATTTAATAGGAGGTGAGCCCTTCGCTGTCTTTATAACCAAGCCAACGATTTAATTCATACATAAATTTTTGAAAAATCCATTGGTACGTGCCTGCCACCTGGGGATCAAACTTGGGTCTCTCAACTCGATATTCCGACTACCCAACTGCTCGGCTATCATGACTTTTATTCAAATTGGCTTTAAAAAATACAAATACAAAAAACTTACAATCAAACAAAGTAAATATACTGAAGAGGTTAAATAAAAGTAGTTCTTTAAGATCAATGTATTTTATTAGCTTTTACTTATGTATGTATAGGTTTTTGTGAAGCATATTTCAATATTTTAATTACACTAGTTCTAAAGAATTTCACTTCACTTCTTCTGCTGTTGAGGCTGCTCATCAATGGGGTCCAATTTTGGCTCTTCAAATTTGAATGTGGGGAATGAGGTCATGTCCACTCCCGCACCACCTCCAAATTGCCGTTCCAGCTTTTCTAATTCAGATTTCAACTCTTTCTCTATAGCCGGGCTGGGATCTACAAGTTTGCCACCACTAAAAAGAAAAATATAATATTATATATGATACTGCCATGAGGTTACTGCTCATGAACATACCACCGCCACTCTTGAGTTACAACACTGAGACAACAAATTCAAGCCTTTAAAATGCCATTGGCTGCCAACTAATGGTGGGATAACCATATTGAAAATACCAGTCTAAAACTTAGCAGACCTTTGATAGGCTGCAACATCTAAGATACAAGGTGTGTCCTACAGTGTACTTCAACTGGTCTTTATGCATATAAATACATTCTGTATGTATGTACCACATAATTAGTTTAATGTAGTTTATGACATAGGACTAAACTTGACAGATTTAATGAATACCTATGAATTACAATCCAGCATCCCCTTGGAAGTTCATTAAAATGCAGCAATCAGACAATACAGTTCAATGTGTTCAAAGCATTGTCATTAGGCCTTAACAAAGCAGTAAACTACAGAGAATACAACTTCATTCAATTTGTCAAGCCATAAAATGAAATATATGTTGCAGTTAGAAGAAAGAACTGCACAGAATGAATAGAAACTTATTATTTTCTTCCTAGAACTTACCAAAATAAATTAAGCAATATACTTACGCGCTTTTCTGTTTGTATTCTCTGATTTTGTCCAAGAAAAGTTGCTGAATAGGATCGGTCGCCTTCTGTGCTGCGGCCAAATTTCTCGTTATTACTACAGAGGATCGAGCTGCCCTAAGGCCGTTGACGAGAGAAGAAGTGAGCATCTGAAATAAGTTAACATAACCTTCAATATTCAGGTGTTATATAATTCAATCAGAGTTGTAAATATTTCTTCTATATTTTAATTAGTCTTACATTAAAGAATTACTGTAATCATTTTAGGTTAAATTTATATTACATTATCTCAAACTATTATATTTTTTTTACCTTTTGCTTTTGAGTGTGTTTCCTCTAAAAAGCAGAAAAAATTCGTAAACTGAGAAAATTTTTATACCTATTTGATAGATAGGTGACAGTTGACAGCTAGATACACAGAGTGACATTTGCTTGAGACTATTTATCTGTTTGAGACCACAGATTATTTGAATGTTCTTCTTCTTCCTCTAGTTTCTTTTATGGCCACGTAGCTGGCGCAGCTTTTTAAAAATCAACCAAAATGTGTTGGTTTTAAAATTGCAAAAACCGTGGCAACACTCTTACCATAGAGCATTTTACATGCATTATTTCAAATTTTTAACCTCTCTGCCTCATAGGAGCGTTGGCGACATTCGCCAGATATTATAACGTAGTCATTATATTCTCTCTGCTCAATGCTACCGCATACAAAAAAAATAATCATCTTCACGCAAATCCCAATACAGGGGTAGACAGAGGTCTTGTCTAGACAATTAAATCCCTTTGACCCACCTTCCACCGAAGATATTTTCGGGACAACGTGACAGGTGGTGAGCCCGTCGCCGTCTTTATGTCCAAGCCAACGATGTAATTCGTACATAAGTTTTTGAAAAACTCCTTGGTACTGCCACCTGGGGATCGAACAGGTCTCTTGACTCGAAATTCTGACCACCCAACCACTCGGCTATCGTGACTTACGGCATACATTTTGTCAATAGGATTATGTTCGGATTACATTATGATTATCTTATGTTGTTAATTATTTTACAAAATACGATGTGTAGACGTTAACTTTAGAAAAGAACATAGGTGAACAACGATCGAAGTAAAATTTAATGGGCTCTATGACAAGTATAGATAAACAAACATTAAACAATAGTCAATAATCCGCACTACTCCGCATTGGTCTTGGGTAATATAATTACTGACACATATATTAAATTATACAGGCAATATTTTAAATTGAAAATTTATATATATTATATATTATTCGACGACCCGATAGCTGAGTTGGTAGTGACTGTGGTAGTGAATATAAATGTTTGTAGGAGTCATGGTTGTTTATATGTAAATATAAATATTAATCTATCTAAATATATATGTATGTATATATGTTGTATCGTTATCTTGGACATTAAGACGGCGATAGGCTCAGCACCTGTCATGTTTTCCCGAATAAGCTTCGGTGAAAAGAGGATCGCTAAGATTTTCATTGTCTAAACCTACCCCACTGTGGGAAACTACGTGAAGATATAAAAACATATATAATTTTTTGGTTTCTTTTGCTACTTAAAAGGAATATTTCTACTTGACTGAACTAAGTGATATAATTTAAATTATATATTTAGACAAATTTGACGCTATTCGCATAAGTTAAAAGTTTATATCATGACGAAAAGCTTAAAATCAAAAACGGTTTATTCGGTTTATAGTCAGTCTAACCGTAACTTAAAACAATAACTTAAAACCATAAACTCTAACCAAATTATATTATGTATGAATATATATGGGAGTGGAATTAGCAGAATAATGTTTGAGTTGCAAAACATAGCTAGTAGTTATCCTGAAAGTAATATAAAAATATCTTCACGCCATTCCCAATACAAGAGTAGACAGAGGTCTAAACATTAAGTCCCTTCGACCCACCTTCCACCGAAGATAATTTTTAAACAACGTGAACATGTCAACGTGTTTATGTCTATGCCATAAATCGTAGGTCCAACCACTCGAAAATCGTAAATATTCATCAATCAATTTAAATTTATTTAAAATGCTTATTATAATGTCTCCATGGCCAGACGATAGAATTTTAAATATATAAGAATAACAGTAATTAATAAAAAAAATAATGTCTTCTTGGAATAAATAAAAGGCATGTCATTAACTTAAGAATTTCAAACCACAATTAAAAATAAACTGGACTCCCGCCTTTTTCTTCTAATTTATATTTTTCCTTCATATTCTATTCTCGCCTCTATCGCTTATTAAACATTTAGTCTTTTAAAATAATATTTAATTAACATAAACATGGAGATTGGTGATATTAATAAGGTTGCAAGTAGGAAAAGAATGAGTACCGATGTTGAGCAATTGCGTGAAAAAGTTTCACGGGAAACCGCCAAAATTATAAAATTAAAGGTAAGTATACTATATTCTTTATCACTTATGCTATGATAAAAGTAAATGTTGTCCGTGCTAGGGTTTTTTGTGATATATATCTTGATTCATATGCCAAAAGCAAAATATGCAATTAATATTTTTTTATTATATTATATAATATGAATAATAAGTTTAAAAAATAAAATGAAAAGACAGAGCAATATTTTAGTATATGCTTTTGTCTATATGATCTAGGATCCTGTATAAGCGCAAACACGATAACATGAAATTTCTCATTAGAAAAAAAATTAAAGTGATCTAATTAATCTTGACTTTTCGTTTTATCGAAATGTTTGTACGATGGAATTATTTTTATAACATAGCAATTTTTGTAAAACACTTTTCTAATACATCAAGTAGTTTTATAGTAAATAAATAAAATGTTGTTTGGTGCTTACATCATTGGTTACTGACCGCGCAATCCTTAGTAGTTTATCCTTCATGCTTTTATAAATGCTTTTAAATTTTCTCTCATAATTTAGCTCAACTTTTTTAAAGAAGACGATAAAAACAACAAACTCTAACCTTTTACAGCCTCTAAATCGCATATTCATACATACACTGCAGAACATAGGCCTCTCCCATAGAGAGGATTTGCCGTAATCGCCACGCTTGGCAAGTGGATTGGCGATCGTAATACCAGACCTCTCGCACCTGATCCCGTAATTTTTACCGATGGTTATCCTGCTATGTATCGGTTGCCATAACGATATTCAAGGCTATTTCCTTAGTCACCTCTTACTACACCCACGAGAAGAAAGGGAGTGGCAATATTTTTACGCCGTTACCACACGAGAGTGTAAAACGAACACATCATAATCTTCAAACTTATGTAGGTAACGGTCCGCCGAAGTGATCGGGTTTTGGTATCTTACTGCTGCTACACGTTGTGAGTTTATCTTTACCTTTGGCCTGACTACGTGCATGCCAGGGCAAGGCGGGCCTATATTTTAGAAGATTAACATTGTGACGTTTGTTTCTTACCCATTAAACCTAGTATAATATATCTCCTCATCTGGTGAGCGTTTAAGATTCCATAACTCTTCGTATTCCAAGAATACATATGGCACAGGTGTGCTATGGAAAGACATTACATTAATCCGAATAATCTAAAACAAGTTTTATATTTAGTTTGATGTCTTAAACGCATTTTTTAATTTGTCCATCAGGTTCGATAGTTTTTCTACATGAGGGAGGAATATACTTTTCATTCATACTCCTTAAATATCTTTTCACCATTTTGACATTTTTAATTTTCGTATATTGTTCATGATCATTTAGGTTGCCCAAGATACCGCATATTGGGACTTAAAAGAGAAGCTGCAGCAGGTGGAGAATAACCATGAGCGCTTGCAGCAGAACATGTTAGAGGTGCAGATGCAGCACGAATCAATCTCTGGACAATATCAAGACGAACTTCGTTTGCGACCGGAGACGCTCAATAAGTATTGTTATGAAATCAATAAGTATTCTATCCAAATTGTACATTGAAAACTACAATCTTGGAAGCCGAAATATATAATTTCTACGCCTAAATATAGGGCTCACTACATGTCACATAGTTCCGAATCCAAATATCCAGTGAAATGTGGGTCGTAATGACTTAAACTGTCCTACACTTTTGTCTACCATAATATTGGGAAATGCGTGGAAATAAAAAAACACATTCATAAATTTAAAAAAATACTTATACAGACATCAGATTGAATTGTTTGTAAGTAACATACATACATACATAACGGCCTGTTAAAGTCCAAAGTCCAGATTGGCGATCGCAGTACCAGACCACTCGCACCTCAGACGCTGCACCCCATCTTCGGTCTGTTTAATTTTGGTCTGATATTTGTAGAGATGTCCCGAAAATATCTTCGGTGGAAGGTGGGTCAAAGGGACTTAATTGTCTAGACTTGACCTCTGTCTACCCCTGTATTGGGAATTGCGTGAAGATATTTGTAGAGATGGTTATGCCGCCATCTGTAGGTTGCCATAACGATATTCAAGGGTGCCCCTTACGACACCCATGGAAAGATGCCAATATTCTTACGCCGTCACCACACGGTCAACGAGGTTTGTAAGTTACTTTACCATAAAAAACATTTGATTACTGACTGGCTGGCTTTATGGAATTCTGTCTCCTATCCATTACTCTGCTTAGTGAACGCGGCATCTTATATTATCATGTGAAAAAAGTTATCTTCTGCAGACCGTAAGTTTTCTGGCGACGATTCTTCATAATTGCTGTTGTTTGCAAGTTACGAGGGCAGCTCAGTTGCTGTTTCCTATTATCATTCGTTTTCATTAGCCCAGTATTTTACTTTGCCATAATTGATCGTTGCCCAGCAATAAGGCCGCCTATTTGTCGTACTATGTTATTTTAGAAAATGTCTTGTATGTATTTATCTCGAAATTAAGTGTATAAATAAATAAAAATGTTTGCGATGTATATCTCGCCACTTATCGTCTAGCCAATAAACTTTTCTATTTTGACTGCACCAATATAAAGCGAGGGGAACAATGGTTTACGATGCATTGATACGTGAAAGAATAAATAAGAAATCATTCTACAAACCTGTTACAATTGCATCCAGTTTTGAATGAGAGTAAAATTACCAGTACATACACACATGTATGTAACATGTCTCCGCATAACGCAGACTGAGCAGCACTCGGAAGATCTGCGACGTGCTGGAGGACTACAGCGAGAGGCTCAAGCAGACTCTGTCGCGCTGCAAGTCCGACCAAAGCGCCCTCTATGATGCGTACCAGAAATCTGCTCAGCTGGTACGAGACGCCAAGTGCAAACAGCAGCAGGTCGATGAGAGGAACAAGCTGCTGATAGAGAGCTTACAGGAGAAAGGTAGCTTTACGGAGGTTGCAGAATTTCAAGTTTTTTTATTAAACAAATTTGTCCCAAATAAACTTCAGCGAAACTGGATCGAAAGGACTCCATTATCTATACCTCTGTCTCTCCTAGAATGGGAAATTGCGTGAAGATGCATCACTATTATATCTTCACGCCGTTCCCAATACAGGAGTAGACAGAAGTCTAATCTAGACAAGTAAGTCCCTTCGGCCTGCCTTACACCGAAGACATTTTCGGGACGATTCGACAACGATATAATTCGTACATAAGTTTTTTTTTTGAAAAACCCATTGATATTGAGCCTGCCATCTGAGGATCGAACACCGTTCTCTCGACTCGACATTGCGACCACCCTACCACTCGGCTATCGTGACTTTTATGAGTAATTATGATTCGTATGTCTGTGATCGCATAATGACACTATCGTCTAAAAGGATTCGACTCCACGATATGACGCTGTTGACCTACTTGTCAGGTCCGGTTAGGTTAGGTTATGACTATCGGAAGAGGAAAGGTGAGACGAGAAGACTAGATCTCAATATGAGTCCCCTTCCAACGAACCACTTGTTGGACGAACTCATATTTAGATTTAATATCCATTGAGAAAAGAGCGAATTAGATTCTTACGCTCCTGCCAGTCGCTACTAACACACGCTTTTAATTATATAAAAAAAATTCTTTACGCAATTCCCAATACATGGGTAGACAGTGGTCTTGTGGTTGAGTGGTCGGAATTTTGAGTCAAGAGACCCGAGTTCGATCCCCAGGTGGCAGGCTCGTACCAAAGGGTTTTTAAAAAACTTATGTACGAATTATATCGTTGGCTTTGACGTAAAAACGGCGACGGGCTCACCAACTTTTCACGTTGTCCCGAAAATATCTTTGGTGGAATGTGGGTCGAAGGGACTTAATTGTCTAGACTAGACCTCTGTCTACCCCTGTATTGGGAATTGCGTGAAATTTTTTTTTTTTGATATAGTTAAAAGCGTATATTAGGAGCGAAAAATATATTTCATTTTTAAATTTCTTAGGGGGAAGATTTTTTTGTCCTTAACACGTCATCTCTCTTAACCCATCATCGTTAACGTAAGGGCTTGCAAAAGTCCAGCAGGATATGCTTATTCCGTACGGGAGGATTTGCTATGATCGCTATGCTTGGCAAGCGGATTGACGATCGCAGTCCTAAATCCCTCGCACATTAGATGCTGCTGCTCCTGATATCACTGCTTTCTATACTTCATTTCCCTTAGCCGCTAAATAATTTTCCTCACGTCGACGTATTCCTTCAAGTGGCCATCACAAGTGACCACCAGAACCAACTCCTGCAGTTCTTCACGACAGCGAAGCAACAGACGGATTCTGAGCTGATGGACGTGAAGTCGAAGCTAGCAACCACTCAAGACCAGAAAGACGAGCTCCTCGTCACCGTCGGTGATTTGAAACGGAATATCGACCAGTACAGACATGAGGTGGCGAAGGTAGGTATTTCTAATCGATTAAGCAGCAAACCATGGAAAATATTTGCTGAAAAATCTACCACGATATAAAGAGTCACGATAGCCGAGTGGTTAGGTGACCGGAATTCCAGTGGAGAGACCCGATTTCGATCCCTACGGCTCGTACTAATGGCTTTTAAAAAAAAAACTTACGTACGATTCATATCGCTAGTTTCGACATAAAAGACGACGACGGGCTCACCAACACTCACTTTGCCCCAAAAATGTCTTCGATGGAAAACGGGTTAAAAGGATTTAATTGTCTACCTCAGTATTGAGAAAGGCGTGAAGATATATATAAAATAATGGCCATGAAATCAACATGTAGTATTATGTTCTATATCAAATCAACATCAAATAGTCATATTTTTGCCATTTTAAATAGCGTGAAAATATCTATTTATTTAAGGATTTACCACCTGCTTTCTTCACGGGGGCATTGTAAGAAGCGAAAGCCTTAAAGCTAAGGAAAACCGCCAGACGACGAAAAAACGAATCGGCGAACGAGTTCGTTTCCCAAGAGTAAAGTATGAGTTTTTGTGAAACCTGACATATTACGATTTGTATCGTGTGCATACAAATCGTAATGGGCTTACCTCTCTCTACCTGTCCCGTTAACACGAACAAGTTTCGGTTAAAGTGCGTTGATAGGGCTTCATTATCTAGACCTCTGTCTATCCCAGTATTGGGAAATGTGTGAAGTGTGTGTGAATATTGAAAGGTAAGTAAAAATTGCAGAAAGACGAAACAATATCAAATCTACAAGACGACATGAAGAGAATCATAGAGGAGTACAACCGGCACTCTTCGGAAGCGCGTACCGCCATTGCTAAACAAGAGACACAGTGAGTTTAGATTCTTTAGCTTATATTTTATTTATGTTCACTAAGCGACCGGCATATATATTATATATATTCAGTCCAGAGGGTCGATCCACCAGATTATCTGTCCGATAACTGGTTGGAGCCACTACGGGTACGCGACCCCGGACCGCTCTAGCTTCCAGTGTCACACACCTCTCTGTCTCCGTGGCACTGTTATCCCACCCATCCCCTCCCAATTCCCTCCTATACCCAATCTATCCTTCTTCAAACCAAGAATTCCCAAGGAGGGTTGGTGTCAGGCAGGCGGCCGATCGGAAAACATTGCCAAATACTTTACAACATGGGTACAACAGGAGATAGAATATGCGACAATGCTAGGGCGTACCCCGCAGGCGACGCGCAGGCGCAGCACCCGGCGGCTGTGAGAAATGGACGAGGGTTGCTGCACCAAGGACGGGGGCAGCGTAAGAAGCTAGTCCGGAAAGTAAGACTGAGGATGGCAAGTTGGAGGAACGATGACTCGAAGAGGAAGAGAGTTAGCGGATGTTTTTGAAAGGAGGCGTAAAAACATTGCGTGTTTGCAGGAGACGAAGTGGAAGGGACAGAAAGCATGAGAAATCGGGGCGGGTTATAAATTCTATTATTGTGGAAGTGATGGAAAAAGAAATGGAGTGGGTGTAGTGTTAGATAAAGAACTTAAGAATAAGGTGATGGATGTAAAGAGAGTAAATGATAGAGTTATTGTACTTAAGTTGTTGATTGAAAATTTGGTTTTAAATATAGTGAGTGTGTATGCACCGCAGATCGGTTGTGACGATAGTTTGAAAGAAAAAAAATTTTTTTGAGGATTTTGATGCTGTAATTACGGCGATACCAGAATAAGAGGAGATATATAGGAGGGGATTTTAATGGTCATGTGGGAAGAACAAGTGACGGATATGAAAGAGTACATGGGGGTTATAGCTACGGAGTCAGGAACCAAGAGGGGAAACTCTACTGGAAGTAGCTTTGGCCTTTGACTTAGCCGTAGTAAACATCTGGTATCAAAAGAGAGATCAACATCTTATCTCATTCCGTAGTGGCCAGCACTCTACACAAATAGATTACTTTCTTATGAAAAGGAGCAAAATTAACTCGGCCAAAGACTGCAAAATAATTCCCAGTGAGAGCCTAGTTTCCCAGCATAGGTTGTTGATTCTAGACTTGAGTCTTAAAGTAAAATGTATGCAAAAGAACTCTAAACCCCCACCTAGAACGAAATGGAACAAAATAAGTGACAGAGAGTTAGCCGAAGAGTTTCGGAAAAGAGTAGTAGATAAGATTGTAGAAATGGGTGATATGGCAGAGATTAGAGTGAATAATTGCTGGAATGAGATGGCGATATGTGTAAGGAACGTAGCAAGGGATGTTTTTGGAAAAACGAAGGGGAAAGGGAAGATTGATAAGGACACATGGTGGTGGAATGAAGAGGTGCGGAAAATTTTGAAAGAAAAGAAGAATACTTTTAAGGAATGGAAAAGTTTGAAAGAGGGAAGTGAGAAAGATCAAGAAAACAAAAGGTCTGCCTATCAAGTTATTAAGAAGAAGGCGAAGAAAGTAGTTGTAATCGCAAGCGCTAAGGTACAGGATAAGCTGTACGATTTCCTGGAAACTCCACAAGGCCAAAAAGATCTGTATAGAATATCTAGAGAGCGGGAAAGGAATGCAAGAGATGTGAATCACATGAAATGTATGAAAGACGAAATGGGGAAGAAATTTGACGGAAAACGAGAGCATAAAAGAACGTTGGAAGAGCTATTTTAGCAAACTTTTAAATGAGGAAAATCAGTGGAATGGAGTACTAGAGGATGCTAGGAGTAATATGGGCATGGTTAAAGAGGTGACTGAAGACGAAGTTAGGATGGCAGTACAGAGTATGAAAAATGGAAAAGCAGTAGGGCCAGATGGTATACCAATAGAAGCATGGAAGTATCTGAAAGCAGATGGATGGAAGTGGCTGACTTTGTTCTTCAATAAGTTGTTGCAAGAAGAGGTGATCCCCGATGAATGGTGCAACAGTTCACTGGTGCCCGTTTTTAAAAAGAAGGGTGATGTACGAGATTGCAACAGCTATCGGGGAATAAAGCTCATATCACACAGCATGAAGATATGGGAAAAAGTGATAGCAAAACGAATGAAAGAGGAGAGTGAGGTAACACAGAACCAATTCGGGTTTATGCCGGGCCGGGGAACAACGGATGCCATATTTGCACTTCGGTAACTGATTGAAAATACAGGCTTGTGCAAAATTACTTGCATATGGTATTCGTGGACCTGGAGAAGGCATACGATAGGGTACCCCGTAAGGTTCTGTGGTGGTGTATGAGGAAGAAAGGGCTGCCAGAGAAGTATGTGCGGCTTGTTGAGGCGATGTATAATAGAGCCAATACTTGCGTCCGGTCTGAGGCTGGAATCACAGACAAGTTCAATGTGTCTGTAGGTTTACACCAGGGTTCAGCTTTAAGTCCTTATTTGTTCCTTCTGATTATGGATGCTCTGTCATCGAACATACAGGAGGAAGCAGCCTGGTGTATGCTATTTGCTGATGACATTGTGCTTGTCGGAGAAAATGCACTTGAGGTACAGAGCAAGCTGGGGAAAATGGCAAGAAAAACTGGAAAGTGTCGGATTAAAAATAAGCAGAACCAAAACTAAACATATGTTCTGTGACTTCAGTAGTCCATCCAGTTTTTCTCATATTGCCTTGGATGGTGTTCTCCTACCAGTCTGCTCCGAATTCCGTTACCTTGGGTCAGTGATCCAAAATGACGGCAATATAGACCGGGACGTAAAGAATAGAATATATGCGGGATGGATGAAATGGCGACAGGTCTCGGGATAAACTTGCGATCCACGCATGCCTCTTAAACTTAAGGGCAAAGTTTACAAAATGATCGTGAGATCTGTCGTATTGTACGGATCAGAGTGCTGGGCAACGAAAGTGACGGATGAAAGAAGAGTGCATGCTGCAGAGATGAGAATGTTGAGATGGATGTGTGGAGTGACTAGAAAAGATCGCATAAAGAATGCGTATATAAGGGGAAGCTTGAAAGTAGCACCAGTGACAGAGAAAATGAAGAGTGGTAGGTTAGCATGGTTCGGGCATGTAATGAGGAGGGAAGAATGTAATATAGGCAAAAGAATGTTAGAGATGAATGTGGATGGACGAAGAGCTATGGGGAGACCAAAAAAACGATGGATGGATAGTGTGAAAGAAGAAATGAAAAAGAAAGGAGTGAGTATTGACATGACGGGAAATAGAGGAGAGTGGAAGAAGAAGACATGTTGTGCCGACCCCACATAGCATGGGATAAGGGCAGGAAGAAGAAGAAGATATATATTATATATATTATATTAAAAAAAAATATTTTTTAAAAGTTGCGATAGCCGAGTGGTTGCGTGGTCCGAATTTTGTGTCGAGAGACACGAGTTCGATCCCCAGGTGGCAGGTTCGTACCAATGGGTTTTTCAAAAACCTATGTACGAATTATATCATTGGCTTGGACATAAAGACGGCGACGGGCTCACCACGTTTTCACGTTGTCCCGAAAATATCTTCGGTGGAAGGTGGGTCGAAGGGACTTAATTGTCTAGACTAGACCTCTGTCTACCTCTGTCGGGAATTGCGTGAAGATATTCATATTTATTATTTATATTTTTTTCAGTTAAAATACATGTTTCTTATCAACGTTAGTTTTAGTTATACCACCGTTTCTATTACGAAACCTTATTAAAGGTTCCTCTGACGGAAAAGAAAAAGAGTCTATAGTAGAACATGGCGTCTCTCGTAAAGAAGGATCTGCCATTGCTTCCATGCTTATCTGGCTCATGTCCCCTGCAATATTTAACGCAGATTCTCTTCGGCCCATTTTTGCAGTTCTTCAGTAAACCTCCGACCCATTTCTGCAATGTAACAACAACGGCCTGAAAGAGACCCAGTATATGGGCTATATGGCATCTGCAATATTTTTTTTTATTTTGCGTTTGAGATATATAGAAATCCATGATTTGCAGTAGCCACATATGATTAGATGCCACAGTAGCGTAGGAAATTCATGACTCCTACGATACAAGTTTTCAGATACAGCGATAACCAATTCGCTTAACAACCATGGCGATAATAGCAAATCCTGCTCATAAGACAGGCCTGTGTCCTACAGTAAATAAATGATTAAATGAAGTGACAACAGACCGGTCATATAGCTCTACGTTGAAGAAAAAATGTTCTCGTGTGGTAAGTTCCTTCCGGCAAACGTAGTTTAGGATGACCCACGAGATAGACTGATCACTTGCTAAATGTCACGGAAGTCGATGGATGCAGGTGACTGAGTACAATTCTTTGTGACTCATGGTAAAGAAAAAAGAAAAGAATAAGAAGAAGTAAGTCCCGATAGCCGAGTGGTTGGGTGGACGGAATTTCGAGTCAAGAGACCCGAGTTCGGTCCCCAGGTGGCAAGCGTACCAATGGGTTTTTTAAAAACTTATGTACGAATAATATCGTTGGCATGGACATAAAGACGGCGACGGGCTCACCACCTGTCACGTTGTCCCGAAAATGTAATTGGCTAGACTAGACCTCTGTCTACCTTGTATTAGGAATTGCGTGCAGATATTTATTTATTTATTATTTATTAAGTGATGTTTGTTTGTCAATGTTTCCACGCTAGGATTAAAGAAGCTAGCGAAGCTTACAATGCCCTCAAGCAAGCCTTAAGCAACCAAGAGGAGTTCACAAAAAGCGTCTGCGACGACAGGAACGCGTTGCAAGAGAGGCTCGCTGCCATGGACGAGGAGCAATCAGCTCTCGTATCTGCTATGGACGCTCTTAAAATACAGCTGACGGTAATTTCTTCACTTACATGGTTTCTCTTGATAGAATGCTGCAATGTCAGATTTGGAAGTGACACTGGAATGAAAATGTAGTTTAAGACTGAATAGATATCTCTCTCTATCTTCACGATTCAAGGTCTAGAAGAGGGACTTTGTAACTGTGATGTTCCTTAGCCGCTTTTTCTGCGTGGGTTTTCTTAAGGACTCAAGCAAAGGCTTAAAATGAATCTCTTGAAATTTTGTGTGCATATTGGGTAGGTCTGAGAATCGGACAACATCTATTTTTCACCCCCCTACACATTAAGGGTAGTCCAACCCTAATTTTCTTATTTTTAAATATTATTTTTATGATATCATTAAAAATACATAAGACCCTGAATTCTCACCACCCTACGATCAAGCCCTATTTTTATATGGCAAAACAACGTTGGCTGGGTCAGCTAGTCATATATATAACTTATGAACTACTGAACTCCCCCTAAAATTGTCACATGGAAGGCAATATGAATTATTTAATAATAAGATTGTCTTACGGCTATCTGCATCCATCGACTCCCTATAACGTAAGCAGTTCGTCGCTTTATCTTGTGAGACTACCGCTCAAGAAATTTTCATCTCCTACGGTAGTCAGTTCTATGTGATCGACCAATTACCACTGCAGCGCGTTGATCCTTACGTCTTAAGTTACTGCAGTTCTGCTCAGGTTGTGTTATGGACAGATTTTATCACGCCATACTGCCTTTTCCATAGCCCGCTGAGCAGCTTGAGATTCCTTGTTTGGTATCTATTTGTTATGGCTTACATAATGTGATGTTGCTGGATTAGTCTGCATCGAGGGAGTGAGATATCAGTTAAATTTGATTATAATACAAAAATTTGCTGTGTGCTTTCATTTTTGATAAATGTATGCTTCTTGTAAATTGTATATAAGAGTTTTGTGTACTCGTACGTTAAAAATATTGAACATTGTAGGAGGCCACAGCAGCCAATGCAAACGTTAAACAGGAATCACAAAAACTGATCGAGGAAAGACAAAACTCAGAGAAGGCAATGTTTGATTATATACAGGTAATTAAAATATTCAATTATTGCTTATTCATTCTACAATTAAGTCTAAAATGAACAGAAAGGCGCATCATCTTTCGCATTATCGTAAACTTAGGTTGCCAAAATCCTTCTATGGCCTGCATGTGATCTTGGACCACATTTTCTGGGATGGTCGGTGGTCAAACCAATTTAGTGCTGTCGATCCACATTCTCCGCGTCTAATAATATTTGGTTTTGGTAATATTCTAAGTATATAATAATATTTGGTTAAAGTTTTGTTACGATTTAGGCATATTTTTATTTGGTCCTTCGAGCAAGATGCCTACATTAAATTTAACTTTAGAGCAATTTTGCAGCAATTAAATAATAGCAAACAGCAAATTGAAGAACTTCAAAACCAAATAAAAGCATTGGATAAGGAAAAGACGGACATTATATTGGAACTTCGTCAGGCTATGGACGAGTCGAATCTGAAGAAAGTTCAAATTGACGAACTTGTGATCAAAGAAAATGTGTTGAAGGAGAAAATTCTTGAATTAGAAATCACTTATAACTCTTACAGGTATTTAAAGTGTATTTAATATATTCTTTAATAAGATACGCAAACATTCATGAGAAATTTGAATATTATATTTATTGTATTTTAATAATCCTGTTGTAGTGTGGTTAAAACCTGAAAATATACGCCCTTTATTCCCCTGGGAGTCGTACGAGGCGACTAAGGGTGGCTAACGTGGTAGCATAACCATCTCTAAAAACACCAGACAAAAATTTAACAGGACGGTGACGAGCAGCAGTCAACCAGGAGCTACCATATTGCGAGGTCTGCTACTGCGATCGCCAATCCGCTTGCCAAGCTTGGCGATTACGACAAACCCCTCTCTTACGGAAAAGGTTTACGTTTTGCAGCGGACATTTAGAGGCCGTTATGTATGTTATGTACTAAGAAATTTGTTGCTCATTATTTGTTTGTAAATAATAATATTTAAGGGAAACTACTGAAGATAAGATCAAGAACATGGAAACTGAATTACAAAATAAGGACAGAGAGATCGATTCTAAAGCGGAAACCATAAATCTGCTCATGTCGGAAGTAAAAACTGGCACAGACGCTAGATCTAAGTTGGAAGGGACCGTGCAGAAGCTTAAAAAAGATATGGAGACGGAGAGAGAAGCGGTGAAGGAGAAAGAGAAGAAAACTGGCAAGCAAATTGAGCAGCTAGAGACTACCGTCAGAGTGAGTCGTTTTGCTAATATAATTTGATATTATATTGAATAAATTAAAATGATATTAAAAAAAATCAACTGACACGAGCGGAATTTGAACCCAGTGCCTCTGCCATTGTATCTTTAATTTAATAACATAAAATTCAACATAACTCATGTGCTTTAAAAATTTTATACAAATTTGCACAATATTGAATAAAATTACGTTGTACAATTAAGTACAATGCAAAAACCATAAATTGAACCCTGAACGTAGACCGAAGAGAACAAAAGCACCACATGGCTTCTTCTCTTCCGTACAGGTAACCTTTATGTAATCATTTAAAGATCTGAATATTTCCGTTAAGTGTCGTCTGAGTCTCTTACTACATTGTTCTTTGATTAAATAAGATAAAATCT
Source organism: Sericinus montela (assembly GCA_029286605.1). Lineage (NCBI taxonomy): Eukaryota > Metazoa > Arthropoda > Insecta > Lepidoptera > Papilionidae > Sericinus > Sericinus montela. Next base: position 8,828,436 of record JAGSMR010000007.1, on the reverse strand, counting down.
TTCTGTTAAATCTGTTATTAACCCTCAGGATAAAGAAGAAGAGCTGTCTAAGCAAATGACAATCATACTCGATATGAGAAATGAGAAGGTAAGTAAAGACAACGTTATATTATAGTTAATATTTACGGAGTTGTAAAAGGCTTCAGTGTCGCACAAACACGAGGGTCTTGTAAAATAAAATAAATGAATAAATAAATATCTTCACGCCATTCCCAATACAGGGGTAGACAGAGGTCTAGGCAATTAAGTCCCTTAGACCACCTTCCACCGAAGATATTTTCGGGGCAACGTGGCAGATGGTGAGCCCGTCGCCGTCTCTATGTCCAAGCCAACGACATAATTCGTACATAAGTTTTTTGAAAAACCCATCGGTACGAGTCTGCCACCTGGGGATCGACCTTGACTCGAAATTCCGTCCACCCAACCACTCTGCTATCGTGACTTCTCTCTTACGCTCTTTCAAATTCATCATTACTTTATATGCGTTCCTCTTCAAGTGATCTGCTTACATGATATGACATCCAATATTTTCGGGAGTATGGAATAACATTCCACCTAACAGACCACTACAGTAGACAACTAGTCTACTGCCTTGCATATAATAACAATTTAACAATAAATACAAAATTTGCTGTGTGCTTTCATTTTTGATAAATGTATGCTCCTTGTAAATTGTATATAAGAGTTTTGTGTACTCGTACGTTAAAAATATTGAACATTGTAGGAGGCCACAGCAGCCAATGCAAACGTTAAACAGGAATCACAAAAACTGATCGAGGAAAGACAAAACTCAGAGAAGGCAATGTTTCATTATATACAGGTAATTAAAATATTCAATTATTGCTTATTCATTCTACAATTAAGTATAAAATGAACAGAAAGACGCATCATCTTTCGCATTATCGTAAACTTAGGTTGCCAAAATCCTTCTATGGCCTGCATGTGATCTTGGACCACATTTTCTGGGATGGTCGGTGGTCAAACCAATTTAGTGCTGTCGATGCACATTCTCCGCGTCTAATAATATTTGGTTTTGGTAATATTCTAAGTATATAATAATATTTGGTTTTGGTAATATTCTAAGTATATAATAATATTTGGTTTTGGTAATATTCTAAGTATATAATAATATTTGGTTTTGGTAATATTCTAAGTATATAATAATATTTGGTTTTGGTAATATTCTAAGTATATAATAATATTTGGTTTTGGTAATATTCTAAGTATATAATAATATTTGGTTTTGGTAATATTCTAAGTATATAATAATATTTGGTTTTGGTAATATTCTAAGTATATAATAATATTTGGTTTTGGTAATATTCTAAGTATATAATAATATTTGGTTTTGGTAATATTCTAAGTATATAATAATATTTGGTTTTGGTAATATTCTAAGTATATAATAATATTTGGTTTTGGTAATATTCTAAGTATATAATAATATTTGGTTTTGGTAATATTCTAAGTATATAATAATATTTGGTTTTGGTAATATTCTAAGTATATAATAATATTTGGTTTTGGTAATATTCTAAGTATATAATAATATTTGGTTTTGGTAATATTCTAAGTATATAATAATATTTGGTTTTGGTAATATTCTAAGTATATAATAATATTTGGTTTTGGTAATATTCTAAGTATATAATAATATTTGGTTTTGGTAATATTCTAAGTATATAATAATATTTGGTTTTGGTAATATTCTAAGTATATAATAATATTTGGTTTTGGTAATATTCTAAGTATATAATAATATTTGGTTTTGGTAATATTCTAAGTATATAATAATATTTGGTTTTGGTAATATTCTAAGTATATAATAATATTTGGTTTTGGTAATATTCTAAGTATATAATAATATTTGGTTTTGGTAATATTCTAAGTATATAATAATATTTGGTTTTGGTAATATTCTAAGTATATAATAATATTTGGTTTTGGTAATATTCTAAGTATATAATAATATTTGGTTTTGGTAATATTCTAAGTATATAATAATATTTGGTTTTGGTAATATTCTAAGTATATAATAATATTTGGTTTTGGTAATATTCTAAGTATATAATAATATTTGGTTTTGGTAATATTCTAAGTATATAATAATATTTGGTTTTGGTAATATTCTAAGTATATAATAATATTTGGTTAAAGTTTTGTTACGATTTAGGCATATTTTTATTTGGTCCTTCGAGCAAGATGCCTACATTAAATTTAACTTTAGAGCAATTTTGCAGCAATTAAATAATAGCAAACAACAAATTGAAGAACTTCAAAACCAAATAAAAGCATTGGATAAGGAAAAGACGGACATTATATTGGAACTTCGTCAGGCTATGGACGAGTCGAATCTGAAGAAAGTTCAAATTGACGAACTTGTGATCAAAGAAAATGTGTTGAAGGAGAAAGAGAAGAAAACTGGCAAGCAAATTGAGCAGCTAGAGACTACCGTCAGAGTGAGTCGTTTTGCTAATATAATTTGATATTATATTGAATAAATTAAAATGATATTAAAAAAAATCAACTGACACGAGCGGAATTTGAACCCAGTACCTCTGCCATTGTATCTTTAATTTAATAACATAAAATTCAACATAACTCATGTGCTTTAAAAATTTTATACAAATTTGCACAATATTGAATAAAATTACGTTGTACAATTAAGTACAATACAAAAACCATAAATTGAACCCCTGAACGTAGACCGAAGGGAACAAGAGCACCACATGGCTTCTTCTCTTCCGTACAGGTAACCTTTATGTAATCATTTAAAGATCTGAATATTTCCGTTAAGTATCGTCTGAGTCTCTTACTACATTGTTCTTTGATTAAATATGATAAAATCTTTCTGTTAAATCTGTTATTAACCCTCAGGATAAAGAAGAAGAGCTGTCTAAGCAAATGACAATCATACTCGATATGAGAAATGAGAAGGTAAGTACAGACAACGTTATATTATAGTTAATATTTACGGAGTTGTAAAAGGCTTCAGTGTCGCACAAACACGAGGGTCTTGTAAAATAAAATAAATGAATAAATAAATATCTTCACGCCATTCCCAATACAGGGGTAGACAGAGGTCTAGGCAATTAAGTCCCTTAGACCACCTTCCACCGAAGATATTTTCGGGGCAACGTGGCAGATGGTGAGCCCGTCGCCGTCTCTATGTCCAAGCCAACGACATAATTCGTACATAAGTTTTTTGAAAACTCATTGGTACTGCCACCTGGGGATCGAACTCGGGTCTCTCAACTCGAAATCTGACCACCCAACAACTCGGCTATCGTGAATACAGCCTGTTAATCCACTTCTGAACAAAGACCTCCAACAAAGAAAATTCACGGATCCGGTAGAAATCAAACAGGCCGTTCTTGGTTCCCTAAATATTACTTTACTCTTTGGGTCCTTCCTAAATCATAGAGTATATAATGATCCTAAACTACTTTTTCCTGAACGGTGTTGTTATGCTAAAACCATTTTTCCCCAAAGCATTTTAGTTATTCATGCTATTGTCGCCACCTACATACATACATACATACATACATACATACATACGTACGTACATACATACGTACATACATACGTACGTATATACATACATACATATACATACATACATACATATACATACATACATATATACATACATACACATACATACATACGTACGTATATACATACATACATACGTACATACATACATACCTACGTACATACCTACATACATACATACGTACATACATACGTACGTATATACATACATACATACGTACATACATACATACCTACGTACATACCTACATACATACATACATACGTACATACGTACATACATACGTACGTACATACATACATACCTACGTACATACCTACATACATACATACGTACATACGTACATACATACGTACGTACATACATACATACATACGTACGTATATACATACATACATACATACGTACGTACATACATACGTACATACGTACATACGTACATACGTACATACGTACATACGTACATACGTACATACATACATACATACGTACATACGTACATACGTACATACATACGTACATACGTACATACGTACATACGTACATACATACGTACGTATATACATACATACATACCTACGTACATACCTACATACATACATACGTACATACATACGTACATACATACATACATACGTACGTATATACATACATACATACGTACATACATACATACCTACGTACATACCTACATACATACATACATACATACGTACGTACATACATACATACGTACGTATATACATACATACATATACATACATACATATATACATACATACATACACATACATACATACGTACGTACATACATACGTACGTATATACATACATACATACGTACGTACATACATACATACATACGTACATACGTACATACGTACATACGTACATACGTACATACATACATTGCTCTGATCCCAAAGTGAGTAGCTAAAACACTCGTGTTATGGGAATCAGAAACAACGATGGCACCACAACCACCCAGACCAGAGACAATGTAGAAAAAGTTTCCTACTAACCCGACGGGGAATTGAGTTCCCGGCTCCGAGCGACACTGGAAACCAGTGCGTTTGCCACTCGTCCACTAAACCCTAGTGGGTGAAAGTCTATATTTGAGTGGTGCAAGTCGGGTGTGGCGCGGTACAGGAGCTGCTGCAGCAGAAGATCGCCGGCATGCGGCAGACCATCGACAACATCCAGAAGGAGCTGACCGGGCGCGCGCCGCCGCCGCCCCGCGACCAGCCGGAGATGGACGACAACGCTGTCATGCTCACTCCATCGCTCAAGGTCACTGTTTTTAGAGTCACGCATTTTACCGGAATTGCGGTAGACACAAGTCTATTCAACCCACCATTCACCGAAGCTTATTTGGTACAAAAAGCTTCTGTGAGACGTGGGGTGAAGGCAACGTGATTTTGGTATTGCTTAAAAATTTACAAAAATTGCATTCAAAATGTACGTTTTAATTTTGAAATGTGTGTTTTGTTTATAAATAGTCCTTTATTGATTTTTATTTTAAACATTTATGATGAAACTTATATTGTTAACAGAGCCCAAGAATAACCAATGATTTTGGATAGTTGTCTTAAAATTGTTAAATACCACAGTAAAATACGTATCTATGGTAAAATGTCTTCTATGGTTAAGTTATGGTATTTGGTATTATCAAAATATGGTATCGATGAATACAGCCTGTTAATCCACTTCTGAACAAAGACCTCCAACAAAGAAAATTCACGGATCTGGTAGAAATCAAACAGGCCGTTCTTGGTTCCCTAAATATTACTTTACTCTTTGGGTCCTTCCTAAATCATAGAGTATATAATGATCCTAAACTACTTTTTCCTGAACGGTGTTGTTATGCTAAAACCATTTTTCCCCATAGCATTTTAGTTATTCATGCTATTGTCGCTACCTACATGCTGATACTTATTACTTTACGGTCATCCTTGTTCTGTTGTTATTAATTTTCCACAGATTCAATATAAAATATGAATATTATATTTGTACTGATAAAATCTGGTTTTACAACAAAGTAAAAAAAATATTCTCACGCATTCCCAATTCTGAGTTAGACAGCTGTCTAGACATTTACGTTCTTCTGACACACCTTTCACCGAAGACATTTTATTTGGACAACGTGACAAGTGTTGAGCCTGTTGCCTTCTTTAGGTCCAAGTCAACGACGCAAATCACATATAAGTTTTAAAAAAAAAAACAATGGTACGACACTACTACCTGGGGTTCGAACCTGAGTTCACTCTTTATTCGAAATTCGACCATAATACAAAGTACATGGTATTAAGTGCATCTTCGGTGGAAGGTCGGTCAAAGGGACTTAATTGTCTAGACCTCTGTCTACCCCTGTATTGGTAATTGCGTACAGATATTTATTTTTATGGTATTAAAAAATTTGTAAAAATTCATGGTCACCAACAAACATCTCATCATGTTTCATCAATATTGTTATAAAGAAAAATATAAAAAAAAAATATTTTCATGCAATTCCCAATACAGGGGTAGACAGAGGTCAAGTCTAGAAAATTAAGTCCCTTTGACCCACCTTTCACCGAAGATATTTTCGGGACAACGTGACAGGTGGTGAGCCCGTCGCCGTACTTATGTCCAAGCCAACGATGAAATTCGTACATAACTTTTTGAAAAACTCATTGGTACTGCCACCTGGGGATCGAACTCGGGTCTCTCAACTCGAAATTCCGACCACCCAACAACTCGGCTATCGTGAATATTGTTAAGACTTTAAAATTTGCCCATACTATTGAATAGAGGAACAAGTGCCCCTCGCCGATCATACCGAAGAAGGGCGAGTTCGCGGTGCCGCGCTCCGAGCCCAAGCAGCTGGACAGCGTGCTGTTCAACTTCTTCAGCGACAGCAGCATGGAGGGCGACACGCTCGACGTGAGACTCGCGTAGTCGCTTCTCAATACCCACATACATACATACATACATACCTACGTACATACCTACATACATACATACATACGTACATACATACGTACATACGTACATACATACATACATACATACATACATACGTACATACATACATACATACATACGTACATACATACGTACATACATACATACATACATACATACATACATACATACATACATACATACATACGTACGTACATACATACATACATACATACGTACATACATACATACATAAATACATATCGGCCTGTTAAAATCCACTGCAGGACATAGGCCTCTCCTATGGGGAGAATTTGCCATAATCGCCACGCTAGGCAAGCGGATTGACGATCGCAGTACCACTCGCACCTCAGATGCTGCTGCTTATCTTAGTCTTATTATTTGAGTGTGATATTTTTAGAAATGGTTATCCCGCCATCTATTGGTTGCCATAACGATATTCAAGGCAGTTTCCCTTAGTCGCCTCTAACGAAACCCGAGAGAGGGGCAATATTCCTACACCGTTACCACACGGTTAATACTTACTTTTTTTATTTAGTAATTTTATTAAACTTCATACATGGGAGATTTATAGGCGGACTTAATGCCGAAATGAATGTAGAAACCACTTATTCAACATTTTCTTGGGTCTGGGTGTTTGAGGTACCTTCATTGTTTCTGATTAAATATGACAAGTGCTAAAGCTGCTTACTTTAGGGTCAGATGAACTTATGTGATGTTGCCCGTATCTATGTATGTATTTATTATTATTATAATTATATGTGTGACTCCACTGTCACTAATCTGCAGAACATTTTGTCCATAAGCTATTTTTCATTATTACTAAGCTTCAGCAGAAACCTAGAGTTTGTCTTGGATTTTTGTCTAATGTTTATCTTCTGGCATTTCCCAATACAGGGGCTGCCATTAATTTAGTACTTACGGCCATGAATCTTTATGTCCAAGCCAAGTATATAAATAGTACATAAATTTTGAAAAACTCATTGGTACTGCCACCTGGGGATCGAACTCGGGTCTCTCAACTCGAAATTCCGACCACCCAACAACTCGGCTATCGTGAATATTGTTAAGCCTTTAAAATTTGCCCATACCATTGAATAGAGGAACAAGTGCCCCTCGCCGATCATACCGAAGAAGGGCGAGTTCGCGGTGCCGCGCTCCGAGCCCAAGCAGCTGGACAGCGTGCTGTTCAACTTCTTCAGCGACAGCAGCATGGAGGGCGACACGCTCGACGTGAGACTCGCGTAGTCGCTTCTCAATACCCACATACATACATACATACATACATACGTACATACGTACATACATACATACATACATACATACATACGTACATACATACGTACATACATACATACATACGTACATACATACATACATACATACATACATACGTACATACGTACATACATACGTACATACATACGTACGTACATACATACGTACATACATACGTACATACATACATACATACATACGTACGTACATACATACATACATACATACATACGTACATACATACATACATACTTACATACATACGTACATACATACATACATACATACGTACATACATACAGACATACTTACATACATACGTACATACATACGTACATACATACATACGTACATACATACAGACATACTTACATACATACGTACATACGTACATACGTACATACATACATTCATACGTACATACATACATACATACATACATACGTACGTACATACATACATACGTACAAACATACGTACATACATACATACATACATACGTACGTACATACGTACATACATACGTACGTACATACATACATACATACATACGTACATACATACATACATACGTACGTACATACATACGCACATACATACATACATACATACATACATACATACGTACGTACATACAT